>JAWWEA010410058.1:0-11375 GCA_035222095.1 Andricus quercuspetiolicola | reverse complement strand
GTTTTTCTGTCCACTCGCACATTTACATTTGCTACACTAGCGCCGAATATGATGTAGAAAGTATTCGCATTTCACTTGTTTTATCTTTTCCCTTTTCCTATCGATTCTCGACCATCATAACGTATCGATAAGTTTAAATGTGCTCTGCGCCGGACCCCCTACCAGACTCTAAGCATCTCAAATCGAATTTCGATTTACGGTATAATGAAAAATTGTATGCGCAACATACTATACTTTAGACAGCGAGATATATCGGGTTGGTAGGAGGAAGTCCAAGATGTCTGCACGCCAAGAGCCAAACAATAATATTAATTGCTTAGGATGAAACTTTATTTTTTTAATAGCTTGCGAAAAATTATATTCAAATACACTTATGGTGAAATACTTCCGTTTATCGTGAGCATTTTCGTATTCTCGTACACAAATCCTTCTTCTAGTGCAAAATTTGCCAACGTAACAACATCTTCGTATGGACTCTTTACCCATCAAATAAGAGAATAATTTGTGCGCACCATGCCACTTAAAGATTTTTACGGTCAAAAATGTGCATTTATTTATAAAATTCGAAAAAATTTGTAGAAAAAACTCGCGGACACATTCTTGAGCAATACTTTGACTTTGAAAATCTACCAGATTTAATATTTTATAAGTTGCCGATTTAGAAGATACCGTGGGTGGAATTGAGATTTCCACTAAGCCCAAAAGTCGAAATTTTGATAAATATTTCCTGTTCATCCTAGGTCGTTAAAAATCTTCCTCGTATCGAAAACCAGATTGTACTCGCTTGTTTTTATAACGTTTGTACCCTTTTTTGCACTGTCATGCAACTACAATAATAAGTGAACGATTTGATTGGTCAAAGAAGATGCTTTGATTATTTTTACCTTCACTCTTATTAACTATGTATATTTAGAAAAATGACAATAATTTTTCGAAGAAGCGATCATCTAAATTACAAGAGAATAAAGATAAATAGCGAATATAAAGATTAGATATTGTTGTATATTTTTGAAAACCGATACATTCTAGTACGCTGAGGTTTCGCAAAGAAGTGTCTAAGAAAAATTTACTGTTTAAAAATTCTGAATTTGCAGCATGCAGCGAAATGAACATTTTAAAATAAAGATTTTTTCTTTGTTAATTGTAATAACTCCGTTAGTAATTTGGGCTGCAATGGTAGTATTAAATTCAACTCAAGGTATGAAACAAAAGAATTCTACAAACAAATTTGTTATTAATTTAAAGTTGAAGAATGTCTTATGCTGATCATACTTTCGGATAAACTTGACTGTTAAATATATGTTTTATCTCCAGAAAACAAGGATTGGGAAGAAGAACATGCATATGAAGTATGTAAAGCATATGATTATACGATCATGTATTGTAAGACTTAAAAACTGCAATTCGACTTATTTATTATAACATTTGTAAATTTAGATCTTTTGAACTTTGTACACTTACCGTTAGTATAAAATTTCAGGCTCGTATTCTGCCACAAATTGATAAGCTCTGTAGAGGGGAAATTACATTACCTGCCAATATTCAGAAACAACTAAAATGTCGATATACTGACAATGGTAACCCTTTTCTAAAAATAGCACCTTTTAAAGAAGAAGAAGCCTATTTAGAGCCCAGAATTGTTATTTTCCACGACGTCATATCTAACGAGGAAATAGAGGTCCTGAAAAAGCTGGCACAGACACCGGTTTGTTTTAATTTCACCTAGTTAATTAGCTTTTGTCCTCAGATATGTGTCAAATTCAAAACCCGCGATCACTACCATCTTAGCGGGTTATGTCGAGGTGTAGTTCATCAACGCTGCAATATTAAATCAAAAAACCTGCCCGCTGTGCGGGCACAAATTCATATATCTTTTTTGGAAGCATAATTATGGTCTGCTCATATTTTTTCGTATCTTGTCCAGTTTGACCACAAAATTGAATTTTTGATTGTTCATTATTTTTTGTGCGATCAAAATTTGAATTTTCGGTTTTTCTAGAAAATTCGAAAAGCTGTTTTGATAATCTTGTAGGGCTTCAATAAAGCAACGTTTTTTTTATCTTGACTTTTTTTTAAACTTTGGGCGCTGTTTGTCTTAAAGTTTTTATTTTCAATTAATTTTTAAAATTTTGTAAATTCTATTACTCTGGCATTTCCTTCTTATCGAAAAAAGTAACAGGAATAAATTGTTCGTCTTTCTGAGTACTACGAATAGCCGTTCATAGAATTGTTGAATCTTAAAAAAAATGGTTCAAACCATTTTGAAAATGCTCTAACTTTTTGAATTTGTATCCAATATGCCTGCTTAACGAAGCTTGATTTGATCCGTTTACTTTTTCTAGAGTTGCCCTGTTTACGGGCGGACGGACAGATAGACAGTCAGGCGCCATCGACAAAACTTGATTTTGGACTGCAAGGAGTCTCAAAACGTAGAGATCCGTTGAAAAAATTAGGTGTCCAGTTTCGGTAAATTCTTATACTTTCTCAATGATAAATGATGATAAAGAAAAAAATACTAATTTTAGTTCCCAACTTATAAAGCTATTAAGAATCCCAACGCTAGATGTCCATGCACTCACCATATGTTTATTAACGTTATTATCATATGCGCTGTAACTCGCAGGAGCGACAGATGGCGCGTATAAAAATTAGATGTCGTTGAATATTTTCGAAAATCGATATTTTACCTCAAAATATTTTTTCACTCGTTTTACGTACTTGTCCTAATAAGAAGGTATCAGTTTCATGTAAAATTTGACCTTTTCTGTTTTTATCAAGTCTCCACGTACTAGAAACCCCTGAGTCAGAAAATACGATTTTTACGAAGTTGTCTGTCTGTATGTATGTCTGTTTCCTGCATGTACGCTGAATTTAAAAAGATCCAGAAGATTGCATTAAGCTTTAGCACACGTTCTTAAGGCATACTAAGAAAAGACAAGTTTGTTAACCAGCACTTCGTGACCAACGATTCTAGTTTTATCCATCGAAAATGATTACTAAGAAATAAAAAATTCCATTTTCTAGCAAAACTATACGAGATGTGAAAAGAAATTGACGAAGCAAAATTGTTCATCTCAAAAAGATGAAACAAATTTTTCAAGTTACGACTGCATTGCACTCGTGCATGCAGAATACGCTTCAAAGCATTTCAAATTTTAGCCTGGAAATGCTGCAGGTAGCCAGGATGCAAGAGCCCTCCCTCTCCACCGTACTCCGAACTTTTAAATTTAACACATGACCTTTACCTGTTGCGCCGCCTCTGAATTTACAGTTGTAGGGTCATGAATTGCCTTCACCTGCACTTACTGATTTTTTCTTCAGACAAAATATAATTATATTTATATAACACGAGTGTAAATTTATTAGAAAACTTGAAAACCATACTCTTATTACACAGAATATCTTCTGCATCGAGGCAGTAAAGTCTTTTTTCGTTCTCGCGTGTTTGCAAAAACGCACACTCGGCCGTAAAAAGACTAGTTCCCTGCCTTGGTGCATATTCCACAATATGCTATACTCTATTCCTCAGATAAAATTAGTCGAGTTGGAAACCGATGAGCAAAGAATTCAATTCGGCAGAGTTAGTCAGGTTGCCCATCTTATTGACGGTAAACACGAAACCATAAAAATCTTAAATCGTCGAGTTGAACACATGACTTCATTGTCAGACACCTCTGCAGATCCAATACAAGTTGGTTATTATAGAATCGGAGGCATGTACCTTCCACACTTTGACTTCCTGTCAGTAAGTAACAGATTAATGGAATATTCCAGATAAGCATGAAAACAGTACTTCAGTATCGTAAATTTATTTTTATCTGTTTTTTTTTTATTTTTTATTTTTAGCCAGATAGAGCGAATGTATTGAAAGAAAAAAACCGTATTGCCACTCTTATGTATTACGTAAGTGATCCAAAGGATGCAGTATATTTTATGATCCCAACAAAAACAGAAAATGAAAATAGAAGAAGCGTGTAGGAATTAAAGATATTAAATAATCAAGACTTTTTCAGATGAATGACGTTGAAGAAGGAGGAAGGACAATTTTTACCAAATTAAACGTTACCTTGAAGCCGAGAAAAGGGAGTGCAGTCTTCTGGTACAACCTTAGGCCAAATGGAGCTGGAGATCCCTTAACTTTACATGCCGGATGTCCTGTTATTGCTGGAACGAAATGGGGTATATAATAGTATAATATAATAATAATACATTAAATCATAGTATGTATAATAATATGTTTATTTACTATGCAACTTCCAGGGAGTGATATATTTTCTCATTATTATATGATATTATGAAGATTTATAGATTAGATTTTTATTCTGGATTACTTTTGTTTTTGGACAGAGACTGTAATTTAGTTTGTTTATCCAAAATTTAAATTTGATCCAATTTAATCAATCGAAATTTACGTCAAAAATATCATTGCTAAATACAAAATCTGTAAGCCAGTCAAAATATTTTTTGATATTATTCACGTAATTTAATTTCAGTGTCAAACATATGGCTTAACGAATTGGGTCAAGAATTGATTAGACCATGTACTTTAAAAAACCAGCCTGATATCGATTGGGAACACGTACATGACTTGTATGAATGAAAAATGGACATGAACAACAAAGTCAAGTTTCGAGTGGTCTTTATTCTATTAGTTCCTAAACTTAAAATTTGGCATTGTAAGCTACAAGTAAACCCCGATGAATTTTAATGAGTTCAGGCTTTGCGACGGATTGTAAAAAACTATGAAAATTCTGAAACTTCTTTGCAACGTGCAAAATAATCTACAATTGAAAATCAAGCTTTCCGTATTACAGACTGCATTGGCACTGACAGCGATTTTGTCTTCAGTATCAGCACAAACATCGCTTTCAGCCCCGGGTACGAAATTCAAATATTGACAAAATGCCATTTCCCTGCTTCGTTTTTAATGATTATATTGTATTCTGCTTACAATTTCAAACATAAAATTGTTCATTGAATAACATAATAGCATTTAAACTCTTTTTTTTACTAGAAAATTTTCGACATGACTACTCATGGAACAATTAAACTGCGAATTTTGTAATGATTTGTTTTACTTGGGCAAGGGCACCAGGCCGGTCAGCTGAAGACCATCGGTCTAGCGCACTGAATTTAAAGAATAGTACAAGCAATTTTATTGTTAAAACTATGGAGTATGTTCCATATCTTGGATATCAAAAAAAAACTTTTTAATAGTGAAGCAACAAATTTTAGTAAAGTAAGGTGTTAGAAGAAAGCTTTTAAAGTTTTAATTAATAGCATGTAGGTTTAATAGTATACGATATTTTATTTAACAAAGGTGTGATTTACAAGTTTATCACGTGTGACATTTGAGGCTAGGTTGACGCATTCCATAATCGTACAGGGGAGACGGCGAAAGTGCTCATGCAGAGAACTATTATTCTACGCCGCCCCGCACCGCGGCATTCGCTGTATGGTCCTCCTGGCGTAGAAACGGCTACTTTCAGAACTGAAAAGACGCTGATAAAACGCGTAAATCGACAGAAGCGCTATACGGCACCTTGGCGCTGGAGAGACCCATCCATACTTGGACGTGCCACATAGCCGTAATCCGAACGTGACATCTGTAAAGGATACTCTCCGAAGCAGATACAAACGTCTCCTCCGGCAGAGTTGGTCTTCCGAACTGTCGACGAGGAACAAAGTATCTGCAACGAATATGCTTGCCGTCCCTGTAGTGCCCTATTCATTTGGAGTGGTTCCATGGACGAAGAACGAACTCAGATCCTTGATATCGAGTAACGAAAGGTTATGCACATAAACAAAAGCATGCACCTTAAGTCATCTGTTCCGCGACTCTACATCTCATGCCGTCAAGGTGGTCGCGGAACACTGAATCTTGAATGTCTTCACAGCAAGATTCTGACTACAACACATATAGTCGCAAATGGACGATAATTTCTTCTTCAAATGATCAGGAAGCACGAAGAAGTGGACAAGGGAGCGTTTATGTGCAATGCAGTGGATGAGGCTGCTGAAACACTCGGGCTTGACTTCAATATCTGGAGTGAGCAAAATGCTTCAAGTCGTATCCATCTTGAGTACTTATTCCTGAAAGCCCGTATTAAGAAAGCACTGGAGAAGAACTTCCCCGAACAACTGCTCGACAAGAGGATGCACTGCATCTTCCACAGAAATGTGGAAGATCAATCGATCTCGTGTTAGCTGAAATTTTCTTTTCTTAAATCACCCGGATTGAAGTCGGGCACAGAGGGTTTCATTTTGGCATGCTAAGGCGATGTCATTTCCACTCTAGCATACCGTCTCCACATTTTGAGCCAAGATATTCCCAATCATAGCTGCGGAGCGTGTCATGCACACTCGGAGCATCTAGGACACATACTATCTGGTTGCCCGACTTATGCGGTTAGCATCCGCACTCCGCGAAATCCCGCTGACGTCTAACATTACGTCTTGAGAGGTATGGCCTCTTATCGTAATATAACCCCTCAGGACCTACGTTATATTCCGCTTACTCCGAACTATCACCAGACTGGGAACGTCATCTTATTTAAAGTAAACTAGCACCAATTCCGTCGAACTTTCTTCAGATTTGTTTACTAGGCACTTTCAGGGCCGCCTTCGCCGGCTGCCACACACTAAGCCACGCACAACTCTACCACCCGCACTTTTATACAATCACGACTAGGTAGTCGTGAATCAGTTAAACTCTCTATGAACACTACATATTTCTAAGTCACATTGATTGGAAGGAAAGAGGTCACACAGTCAAAATAACACGGTAACATAGGAAGGTTACCACCGGCCGATTAGCATACAAACTGTCAGCATGCTAGTAGCCGATATTTCAAGCGCGCACCACGTACAGTAGGTGTGCCCGATAAGTGTTACGTCACGCCCGCGCCGCATCTTAAGTGACGTGACTCGACATAGATTACAGACGTTGCGAAGGAACGATCTAGATAAAATGGAGAGCTACTGGAGGTCGCTGTATTTGGAATGCGCCTTCACGCGCTTTTGCCCAGCGTAGCTGCGGGTCCGCATATTCGAACCGTGGCTTTACGCGCCAAGCCGAAGTACTCCGCGTTGTCCGACATTTTGTGTTCGGCCATCGCACGGGCGTGTAAGCCCAGTGAGACTAACTTTATAATTAAATCAAACTGACTTGTTGGAATTAAGGCCGAGGATTATGCGCACGAAATATATTACAATGTGCAAACTTTAGTGAATAAGGGCAATGTAATATTTTTGTAAATTCAAAATAGTCTTTCAACATGTACACCCTGCCTCTTAGTGGATCTTCGACAATGAAATTGACCAGTTAGTAAGGAATTGGTAGAAAACTTAATTATTCTGTTGATGATTCCACAGTTTTGTTAGAATGACATTCTTTTGGCTGAAAACTCAACCTTTCTTTTAATATTCATATTTGTGGGTTAAAAATCGAACTGTTTTGTAGAAAATTCACCATTCTGGCTTGAAAATTCAACAGTTCAGTTGTAATATTTGTGCTCTCTTGACTGAAGAATCTCTCTTAGTTGAAAATTTACCTCTTTTGGTAGAAATTTAATCTGTTTTTGGGCTATTAAACTACATATTTGAAAATTTATTTTTTTTGAATAAATTAAACTGTTTTTTATGTCAAATTCGAATACTTCTGGTTGAAATAATATTTATTTCACTTTTTGTTGAAAATTCAACATTTTTGGTTGAAAATGTATGTTTTATAGTTGTAAATTCAAATATTTGGTTGAAATATTATCTTGTATAGTTGGAAATTCAACTACTTCATCGAAAACTAAACTTTTTTATTACAGATTAACATTTTTTTAAGATTCAGCATTTTAGTTAAAATTTTAGATTCTCGGTCGAATACATAACCTTTTCGTAGAAAACTAATTTTTGAATAAACTATTTTGTAGAAAATTCATCCTTCTTGGTCGAATTTATGTGTTTTCTCTTTAAATGAGAGTTTTCATGGATTGAAATATCACTTACAGCTTTCGTTGATAATTCATGTTTTGAGGTTGAAAATTCAACTAATTGGTTGAAAGTTGAACCACTTTTTAAATACTTATTTTTCTTTTAGTTGAAGATTCATCTCTTTGGTTAAAAGTTTAACTATTTTGATGAAAATTCGTTTATTTAGCTGCAAATTAATTCTTTTTATCTGCAAATGTCACTATTCTATTTTTGTTTGTAAATTCCGCTTTTTTTTGTTGTTGAAATTTTATGTGCTATAGTTGAAAACTCAAAGTTTTTCAGTATGATAATAATTCCTTTTCGAGAAAGAGAATGAATATACCTTCGGGACTGTAATCTCAATTTCACTCAATCAACTATTATATGTTCGTCGCCAGACCTTTCGCGGGTCAAAAACATCGAAATCACGATTAATGAGCCAAATCTAAAAAAATTCCAAAACTAGAATTCTAACTTTAAAATTTTAAACTCGACAAGCAAACGACATCATTCGATTCAGGATGTACCAGAATAAGAACTCACTTTTAATTCAAACTAGCTCAAATCTGAAGTCAGAAAATTAAGTAGAAGGTGAATCGATTAACAATTAACTACGTTGCCTTTCATTTGATTAGATTTTTACGATTTGTGCAACACAATCTTCGTAAAAAAATTGGTTCGTAAATGAGAACATATTTCACATGGAGTGATACATTTCACTGAAAGCATTGAGATAATGGATTTATTTTGAGGTAATAACTAATTATTTGCCTGGGGTAATCGGGAAGGAACAACTATTCACAAAAGTGGGGGTATGCGTCAAACTAACGAAAAATTCACAAAAATCAGATAAAAAATTCACGAAATCAGATCACACAAAGAATTCACAAAAATCATGTCATGGAAAAATGAATAAAACATCATATCACAATAAAAATATGTACAAAATCAGATCACAAAAATTTCATGATGTCAGAATATACTTTATTGAATTCTAAAGATTTAATCTTGAGAAACCTCGTGGCCACGTGGAAAACTTAATCTCAAAGACATCAGTATATGCTTTCTGGGAAAAAAGTTAAATCTTAAGGCTTCCTTGTTCAATTGAAATCACACAGGATTAATCTAGGGCTTTTTTGGCAAACTAAGACGAAGAAAATGTTATTTTGTGCTTTTTCAGCCAACTAAATAAGTTCTAGTGCTTTTTATGCCAACTAGAACGAAACAGATAGAAATTTAAGGGTTTTCAAGTCCTAGTGTAAAAACCCGGTAAGAAAGCTTGCATTTAAAGGTATTAAAAATTTTGAATCCCTCAAGATACCTTTTCTATCTTTCGTTTTTTAATCCTCATTAGGCGGCGCAAATAATAAGATTCTAATCCGTTTCAAAGCCGATCGGAGCTGCCGTACGCAACATCAAATAAACTAAAAACACAATTTTCGTTTGAAGCATTAGAAGCCGCTCCAAAAGCGTGAAATCTGCAAAATCTAGTAGGTTAATGCTGTGGTTAGCGGCAGGTCAGAAATATAGTTACTGGAATAAACTGCACTTCTCTACACAAGTGGTCATCAATTGCATTCAAATATATGTTTAAAATATTACTTCTATTAATTGTAAAAACCATTTACCGAAAAGATATCTCCATTTGCCGATAACCAGTAGAGTGACGATCACTCACACATTTAACTTACAAAAATATAAAGTCATGCTAAAGAATTCAAAACATTATTTTTCAGCACAGCCATCGATATGGAAATTAAACCTGACTTCGTAAAATGACCGGTGCTATGTTTTAAAAAACTTTTTACCTCATTATCATTCGAGAAACAGTAAATAAAGGTAGCGAAATGTGCTCAGTTGAGAGGTATTAACAATTTTCTATTTCTTGGCTGCTTGATGGTATCCAAAAGTATTTAGGAAAATATTGTCGCCGTTAGGTGTAGAAAGGAATTCAATTCAGGAGCTAACATCTACTGCTGTGGATATCCAAAACGGGAGGACAAAAAGGGGTTGATTTGCCACGCACAGAAAATATGTCTGTCTGTCTGTCTCTCTGTCTACATCTCGGTCTCTCTATCTATCTCTCTGTCTCTCTTCTCTTCCTCCCTCCCCATCTCCTCCCTCCTTTGAGGGTTGCAAATTGCAGCATCACATCAAAAATTTTCTATTGAACATACGAAGTTGGAAATCTTCCAGAATTGGGGGTCGGAAGTAGCTAAATCTAAAGAAACACTTTTGGAAAGAATAAAAAAAACAATTCACGGATCCATAGATATTTATAGACGAATGTACAAAAATTTAAATTTTCCTTGTTCGCTCAAATTCAAAATTTTCCGAAACATTTTAAAACCAAAAACCTATTTTAGAGTGATATAAACAGTTACAATTTATTTGAGAGCATGTTAAAGTTTTAAATTAGAATCGGCAGCGTCTGCGCGTACCGACAAAATGTGTATCGTAGAAATGTAAAGAAAATTATTAACAGTGTTAGCTAAACGTCAAACGGGATGCATTTCACTGAGCTTAGGCTTTGCGAAGGAGTGTACAATAAAAAAGCTTGTGAAATTGAATAAAATATGACATATGTGTGATATTCTTACGATAAGTAACTGACAGTCTAATGATTGGTATAATGATTCCTTGAAAACTATTAACTAATGACGACCAAGAACTAAACGAAACCAATTGTGATTATAATGAACAATTTTTATAGACAAATTCACACAAGGGATTGCAATCTAACGACATGACTGTAGCAATAATGATCAAATCTCATTAAGAAATCCAGTTCTATTTCATAATAACGATTTTTTAAAATTAATTTTTCACTGTGTGTCGCTCTGCACTTTTCAAATGATTTGTCTTAGTTTTCGTAAAATGTTTGATCATGTAATCTGCTTACGTCTTCTGACTCGTGTTGATTTTCTTATTGCAGTATTTTCTCTGTCGATTTCAGTCAGAAAAGTGTTGGATTTGATCAATTTGGATTGCTCGAAAAATCTTCCCAGACCATTTTTAAGATACCTGCGCAATATGTAGTGTGTCGATAACAAGAGTGACCACTGACAAGTAACACTACCTAAGTATCACCCACCGATTAGAACCAAACTTTGCACATCAATAAAACACCAGCAAATATTGAACCCCTATTTTTTTGCAGAATTCGCTTTCTAGGGGTAGAAACCACCCCTACCAAACCAAAAGCAGCCTAACCCACTTATCTCTTCGATCAGCGAGTTCAATCGCTCGTTCTTCTTAAAATAATTGAATTCCATACCAAAATATAGCCCACCTAATCACCTACCCCTTAACCAACGTAATCCATCCAAACATCCACCCCTAACCTACCTAACCTCGAGAAACCACCCCTATCAAACCACAAGGAGGCTAACCCACCTGACCCTGGGAAC
>JAWWEA010409812.1:0-11385 GCA_035222095.1 Andricus quercuspetiolicola | reverse complement strand
GATTCCTTCTCACCTCGATTCGGCTGATCCTGAGTTTGACAAAGCCGATAAAATAGACATATTGATCGGTAACAATGCATTCTGGAATTTAATTTGTATCGGTCAAGTTAAATTGAATAACGAAGGTTTAATTTTACAAAAACTAGATTGGGTTGGATACTAGTAGGCCCAATTCCAGAGTCTTCGTTAAATCCTCAGTTCAATATGATTCGTTGCAATTTGAGTAAAACCGTGTCTGTCGAAAAACAAATAGTCAAATTTTGGTTTTTACAATTAGAAAAAAGATTAGAAAGAAGGCCTGAACTGAAAAATGAGTATACACTATTTTTGACAGAGTAGCAGCATTTAGGGCATATGTCAAGAAAATTAGATGAAATAAGGTCTCTCGTCTCGTATTACATGCCACACATTGCCTAATTAGAGAAGATAGCGTTTCGACAAAGGTGCGCGTGGTATTCAATGCTTCGGAACCAACGACAAGTGAAGTGTCATTCAACGACCTTCAAATGGTTGGCCCGATACTACAGGATGACTTGTTTTCAATTTTGGTCCGTTTCCGGAAACACCCTTACGTCGCAAGTGGTGATGTAGAAAACATGTACCGTCAGGTGCTCGTGACACCTGAACAGCGTCCTCTACAACGAATATTGTGGCGCACAGATCAAAATCAGCCGGTTCAAATTTACAATCTAAACACTGTCACTTACGGCACGGCTGCTGCTTCGTATCTTGTTATTAGATGCCTTCATTAATTAGCCGATGATTGTGAAAAAGAGTTTCCCAATGTAGCTAAAACGATTCGAAAAGATTTCTACGTCGATGACTTGGTCACTGGTGCTAACTCAATAGAGGAGGGTAAATCCCTCGTTAATTAAGTATCCAAAGTTTTGGCAACTGGGGGCTATCATCTCAGAAAATGGGTTTCAAACGACCCTCGTGTAATCGAAGAGATCACGGATTCAGTTCAATCTCCCAGTTTGGTTAGCTTTGAGAATGATGATCAAATAAAAACTCTCGGCCTAAGATGGCAAGCAAATTCGGACAATTTAAGTTACTCGGTCAATATATTAAATAATACTAAAATCACTAAACGACAAATGCTGTCTGAAATATCTTGCATTTTCGATCCCCTCGGACTTTTAGGTTCTAGCATCATTTTAGCAAAAATTATTCTACAAAAACTTTGGTTAGAAAAACTTTCGTGGGGTGAGAGCTTGCCAGTTGAGCTTTATGCTCAGTGGTTATCTTATAGAGATCAACTTTCTGCTTTAAATTTATTCAAGGTACTGCGAAATCTAATTTGCGTGAAACCAATAAATGTGCAATTACATGGGTTCTCTGATGCATCCAAGGATGCGTATGGAGCCTGCATGTACATGCAGTCAGAAGACGAGGCTGGAAACGTCTTTGTTAGGTTGATTTGTTCTAAGTCTAGAGTCGCACCATTGAAAACTCAGACCATACCTAGACTAGAACTTTGCGGGGTGCTTGAGTTAGCAAAACTAAGCTCCAAGGTCGAATCTGCTTTAGATTTTCCCATTGATAATGTTTTCTATTGGTGTGATTCGACAATTGTGTTATTTTGGCTCTGAATGCAACTCAACAATCTAGAAATATTTGAAGCAAATAGAGTAGGTTGAATTCAAGAATTCACGAACGTCGAGTCGTGGAAGCACGTTCGTAGTAGAGACAATCCAGCTGATTGCATATCGCGTGGTATTGCTCCAAATCTTCTCATAAATACCAGGTTGTGGTGGGAAGGCCCAGGATTCTTGAGTTCAAGTGAAGCCGATTGGCCTTCAATGCCTGCTTTATCTGATGAAGTGCCAGGATAGAGAAAACGTTGTCACTTTGTAACCAAGGAAGAAACATGGGATTTCTTTATTTTTAAACAATGCCAAAGCTCAGATCGACTTGTCAGAGATTAGATTACTGCATGAGATTAGCAAATAACTTCAAAAATAAAAACAATAAATCGATTTGGTGTTTACGCTCTGTTGAACTTTCACAAACAAAGATCGCTCTTGCCAAACTTTCGCAAAGAGTTGCCTTTTCCAAGGAAATCAAAACGTTAACTTAAGAAGTTCCTATAACAAAGGGTATACTAGCTTCACTAAACCCTTTTTTAGATGATCGTGGAATTTTGAGAGACGGTGGAAGATTGAATAATTCTAACTTTAATGAGAATAAAAAGCATCCTATACTTCTTTCCGCTTCCGATGATTTTACGAAAATGTTGTTCGAGGGTGAGCATCGACGCCTTCTTCACCCTGGGCCTCAATTGCTTTTATCTTCAATTCGTGAACATTTTTGGCCGTTGGGTGGACGAAACATGGCCACAAAGGTAGTTAGGTCTTGTGTAAAATGTTTCAAAGTTAATCCTAGAGGAACTACACATATGACGAGTGACTTGCCAAAGCTTCGAGTGACACTTCACCATCTTTCTCTGTCACGGGGGTAGATTATGCCGGTCCCCTTATCATAAAAGATCGAAAGGACGAGGCTCGAAGACAGGAAAGTGTTACGTTAGCGTGTTCGTGTGCTTTTCTACGAAGTCCGTTCATCTAGAGCTCGTTTCCGATCTGATGGCAGATGCATTTATCGCGACACTCAGACAATTTGCTTCAAGACGTGGGCAACCTTCTCACGTGTACTCTGACAATGGGACTTGCTTCGTGGGTGCTAACAATGAGCTTGATCAACTAGGCAAATTCCTTCTTAACGAATCTGAAAATCATTCAGAAACAATTGAAAATACGGGGATCTCCTGGCATTTCATTCCAGCTTATTCTCCTCATTTTGGTGGAATTGGGGAAGCTGGAGTGAAGTCCACTAAACATCACCTCAAGCGCGTCGCGGGCAATAACGTTTTGACTTTGGAAGAGTTGTACACTTTATTAGTTCAAGTAGATGGACTGTTAAACTCTCGCTTCCTCACCCTCTCTCTTCCGATCATAGTGATCTATCTCCATTGACGCCTGATCACTTTTTGATAGGGAGGCCAATTTGCACTGTTGCGGATCCAAATTTGACACACCTACCAGAGAGTCGACTTTCCCGATGGCAATTAGTTCAACTTTTGCAGCAGCACTGTTGGAAGAGATGGAGCCTAGAATACGTGTCCGAGCTGCAGCAGCGTGTCAAATGGGAAAGTCCACGTCAAGAAGTTAAGAAACATACTCTTCTTCTGATCAAAGACCAATATCATTCTCCACTGAGATGGAAACTTGGAAGAATTGTTGAACTTCATCCAGGAAATGATGGTATTTCCCGTGCTGCTACCATCGAAACAAGCACAGGCACATTACGACGTGTGCTTGCAGCTGTGTGCCCTCTGCCTATCGATTAAGAACTCTTTTAAGAAAACTGCCTTTATGTCTCAAATTATTCTTTTCATAAAAATTGTGTTAGTTCATTCGACAAAGATACGATTGTAACTCTCCTAAAATAGCTTTGAATCCGTTTCAGATTCTCTTAAAGTTTGCTTATAAAGGATTTGCTATATTGATTTCATGCTTGATGTAAAAAATTTGTGATCAAGGATACGTATAATTCAACGAATGTCTTGTAATTGTGTCGCATTCTTATTGGAAGTAGAATCTGTCAATGCCGGGGGACATGTTTGATTTGTATTCGATTTGAAATTTGCCGCGTCCGACGCCACCTAATGTTGGATCTAGAATCTATAAGCGCTTTTAGCGCTCCCTTACGTTCTCTTTTTGTAACAACCAGATATAGCGAATATATTGTTTGAAGCATCAAGCACTCTCTTGTTTTTTCAATTTTCTCCTGTGAAACCCAGCGCAATCAACAAAAACTCCTACAAGCGTCTTTTGGTCTTCTGATTCATCGCTGGCTTTAGCATTCGACTTGAATCAGCCAAAGCTCTCGCAGCACCATAAACTAAAAAATTGATGGTCCAGAGGTCGGACTCCTCCAAGATATCCTCACGAAGGGAGATATCCATTTCAGACAGATCTTGGGGCTTAGGAGGAGCGTGGATGGCAACGTTCCTCTTTTTTCTGAAATCGCGATCATCTATCAGAAGGTTCCTACTTTCCGCGGTTGATCTTAATGTCGCTTCTTCCACTCCATCTGCGGCTTGTTCATACGGCGGCTGGGAAAGTGCTCCGCGCACATATCTATTTTTCCGGAGGTAGTCGGCTTGATTTCGCAAAGACTGATGCGAAACGTGCTGAAGCTCTGGGTGTTTCTGGCACCACAGAGTGCACATATGCGCCATAAAGCCTCCATGAACGTGCTTGGCATCGTAGTAGGCCAGCATGTCATCCTTGAGTTGATTTGTCAACTCAATGTCGACGGTGCGCTTGTTCGACGTCGTGTTTCGATCTAAATTATTTTCGGCATCCCGAACTCTAGGGTCATCGGCATTGTTTGCCAATCCATTTTCGGATGGTCTACGCGTTCAATACTTTTGAACCGCATCTATAACTTTTTGGTGGTTTGGTGGTATCATTAGTGTTCTCAAGAGCAGCTGGGGAAAGGGTTCGCCCGTCCTTGTAGAGCCCCGCACGCAAGGATAAGGCTGTATGTTCTGAGATGTCGACCAGTATCTCAGAGTCACCCTTCAAGACACCTCACCCAGGAGCCATTCAGATTTCGGCACGCTTGTTACGCCCCCGCTTAGGGGTTCCTCCTTCGGGATCATCCCTGGACAATTTTCCGCGACTGCTTATCAATTATTGTAATTATATTAAGCAGAAGCCCTTGATAGAGGGACCCTCTATCCGCAACCCGAGGACACGTTGGGTGGCTTTGCCATGAACATCCATTTGGTTTATTTGCTTTAGTTTTACAGAAAGAGGGAATCTAATTCACGTAAGAATCTATCGACCTTAAGGAACACACTCTCATCCAGAAACTCGTTTGAGTGCGCTTACGACGCGCAAGTTGATCGTCGCGCTTCGCGCTCCGAAACATATTGATCGCGCACTTTGTGTTTCGTGTTATATGTCCTGCATATACAAATTACCAAATTTGTATTTGATTTCAAATGAAGAAGAAAATTCATTTACTGAAACGTGCATTTCTGTACCTTTCTAATATATTATATAATCATAAAGATCTTTTTCAAACTATCTGAAGAAGGAAGAAAAAGAAGAAAAAAGGGGAAAGAAGGGGAAACATATAGATAAGAACTTTTCAAGTCATTATTGAGATGATTTGCGCTTTCGCGTGACATTGTCAATGAGAATGTTACGTGTAATCAATTTATATTATTTTTTTGCCTATTTCAAGTATCTGTTAACAGAATTCTCAAATCTTGAAAAGAATCGTCTCAGCAATGTTTAAATTCTCTAACTTCCCAAATTTTTATCCATATCGCTGGCTAACAAGCTTAACCTTCAGTTTAGGACAGTTAGAGTGTGTCAAAATGTGGGCATTTGAGAAAAGCAGGGGGGAGTCAGTCAAATATTACTCAAATCTAATACCTTCTCTGACGAGAATATACAAACAATTTTATTATTATACATTTTATTGAAACTTGTGTCGTTTTTCCATTAATTTAATTTGTTTATTTTCAATGTTATTTTTCACCATTTGAACCAAAAAAAACCGCATCCTAGCGTGAAATGTTTCTGAGAAAATTTGTAGATATAATTTGGGCGAAAAATTGTATTAGTTAAAATTTTATTTTAGCTCTTGCCGTTTTTTCAAAAAGTTAGTTTTTTGATTTTTTTATTGTCAATGTTATTTTTCACGATTAGCACAAAAACTACGCATCCTATCAAGAAATAGTTAGAGACAAAGGAGCTCTTTTTGTGTAAACAAATTTCGTATATTTGTTTTTTTCACATCTTGTGTGGTTTGTCTAAAAATTTAATTTTTCTATTTAAAATTAATTTTTTTACGAATAAAACAAAAAGTACGCGTCCTATCGAAAATTGTTTTGAAAATGTTGTAGGCTGTTCAAAATGCAACGTTTTTTTTCCTGACATTTTTTCATATCGTGCGTTGTTTGGCTTGAAATATTAATTTTCGTTTGTTTTGTGGAATCTTGTAAAAGCTATAACTCCGGTAATTTTTCTTTGAATCAAAAAAGTCATAAAAATAAATTATTATTTTTTTTGAGTACTACTAATGACCCTACATAGAATGTTCAAATCTTGACAAATGTGTTCTCAGATATTTTTAAAATGTGTTCACTTTTTGAATTGTTATCCAAGTTGTCTGGCTAACGAACTTGACCTTCATTTTTGACACTTGAAGAGTATACCAAAGCCAATATGTCAATTCTCTTGAAAGTTATCGTGCTAACAAACTAAAAAATACGGACAGACAGACAGATGGACAGACTAAGAGGCAGGCAGACACATTCGTAAAAACCTGTTTTACGGTTCCAGGGAGTTTCAAAACTTGGACATTTGACAACAACGGGGGGAGGGGGGGTCAAATTTTATACAAATCTAATATCTTCTCGGACAAGAATGTAAAAATATATTGTTTATCTTCCTGATATGGGGAATACTTTTTTATTACTGCACGGAAAGAGCCGCACACCACTGGTTGATGCTCAGCGCATCGAGAAGCGGTGCGTGGCAAGAAACTTTGCGGAACGGAAAGCGGAAGCATCAGCAGTTGATGCGCGGATACTAACTTTTAATATCCGAACATCACTTTTCGATGTATCGCTCATCGGCCACTGATGTGTTTGAGCTGTACGATGTCTCGCGCGCGAGTGGTACGCGTGTCCCTGCACATCAACCAATAGTGTGACGGTCAACAAAGATTGCTGTGCCACTCATTAAGGATCAATGTGAATTCACCTCAGATTCATAAAACATCCTTTCTGACATTTTAAATTGATTTACCTCAGAATAATGTCATTTTACATATTTCGCATTGTATAGTTTCACATTAAATGACGTTAAATGTATAACAGCTAAAATTTCGTAAAAAAATTTGTAAAGTTGGCACTACTAAATTGAATGTATGTTAAACGAACCTTACTTACATTTCAGAAGATCAATTGAATCCTCCAAATTCCACTTTTATGAAAAACTATCCACTTGTTCCGGTTAATTTATTTCACTGAAGTCCGCAACAACACTTTTTCACTATAATTTTTCACTTGCACTTTACGTTGACTCAACATTGCTGTGAAAGCGGCGAGTCACCAATTATCATCAACTGATATCAGATTAAAGGCGAATTGACACTGATCTTCGATGCGTGGCACAGCAATCTTTGCTGCCCGTCACACTAAATTAAAAGTTTGTATCCGCACGTCAACTGCTGATGCTTTCGCTTTTCGTTCCGCAATATTTCTTGCCGTGCATCGATTCTCGATGCGCTGAGCATCAACCAGTAGTGTGCGGCCCTTTCCGTTTCGGAATTCAACAGTCAGTGACGCCAACTTTGGCATGAGCTGCGCTTGCGCTAGGACACTTATGAAGAACACGACGCGACAACCCGTTACCACGGTAACGATAAACCGCGCCGTGTTCCTCTTACGTATAGCAAGCGCAAGCGCAGTACATCTACATGCTAAGGCTGCGGTCACTGACATCAGTAATGTATATGATATATGTGTTCGCGTCTGACAGATGCGAACATATTAATTGCCCAATTTAAGAAACTTTCTTGGCCTATAATAACCGACCAATATCGTTTCAAAATTTGTTGACAAAATTATTAACCTTGCTTATAACCGTTCTTTCAATGGATGATATGATAGTACTGCATTTGATATAATTGCTCGCGCCTTCCAGACGCGTAAATTGATCTATCGCTAAACTTTCGATGACTATTCTTTATTAAACAATAGCGACTTATAGAGTAAAAAAATTACATTGTTCATTGTAACAGAATGCATCGATTGACATATTGGTGGATTGCCGGATTTTCTGAAAATAATATTTTCGGTAAGACAGAAATATAAACTTGAAAAATATTGAAAGCTCCTATTTTTTCTTTTGATAGAGAAAAACGTCCCTCCATGAGGAAAACAAATTCATCGGATACCTATGAGAAAGCAAAATACTCATGAAATGAGCACAAATAAATACATCCATGATGAGTACATCGATAGTACTTCTCAGCGGTATTTTATTTTTATTTCTTCCTGGAAAATGTATCTTTTCGGCTGATTTTTGAACTATTTTGGTGAAAAATTAAATTACTGTGTTTTGCTAAAAGTTCGTCTTCTTTGTGGAAAATTAATCTTCTTGTTTGAAAATTCGTCTTTTCGTTTGAAAATTAATTTCTCTATCTCAAAATTCAAGTACTACGTGTATTTTGTTAAAATTTCGTATTCTTAGTAAAAAAACTACGATTCTTGTTTCAAAATTTATCTTCTTGGTTGAAAACTGAACTATTTTGTTAGAAATTTTAATATTCTGGTTAAAAATTCCTATTCTTTTTGTAAAAAATTAATTTTTTTGTCTGAAGATTCATACATTTATTTGAAAATTAATTTCATTTCGTTGAAATCTATTCTAAAATTTTCAAACTTTAAAAAATATAGCTATCAAATTTCTAAGAATTCACAAAATTTTCGATAATTTATAAATTTACCATAAATTGTGAAAGAAAAAAAAACAATTTTCTAAATTGATATTGCAATACCAATAAGGTTCCTGACATTCCTTCATATAAGCGGGAATGATTTCTCTGTTACAAAAAACGTCTGAGATCGATCATTTGTCAAAAAAAGTATCATATGCACCATGGGAGGGGGGGGGGTCTTAATGCGAATCATGTATTTGTTCAGTACACGCTTATTGAAAATAAGCGATGAGTCTTTTGAGATAGGGGCTTTGGGGTTGGAACAAGCTTACATACGGCAAGGCATCTTCGAGAGATGAATGTCTTTCACAGCATCACTTCCCCAAAAATAGAGTTGTCCCCGGACATCGCTCTCCCAATTTGCATAGTTGCCTCAGGCATCTCTTTCACCATTTGCATGGTTCATAAGTGCATCTCTTTCACTCATTGCTGTCAAAGTCTCCCATGGGTAGGCCTTCCCTGGGCAGGACTTCCCCAGTAAATTATTATTACAAAAATACTGTGGTATCGATGAGCAAGGCTTACCCGGCCATCACTTCTCCAAAGCAGAATTAGGTCTACGACAATGTAGCAACGACGAGCAAATATTTCCCGGTCATCAATTTCCCAGTAAAACATTAAGACCAAGAGGTTCATGCGGGCCCATTATTATCGCAAACTGCGCGCGACTCGCAAGTTTGAGCGCCCTTACGGCACCTGTCTGTTCGATTTTGCGCTACGCGCTCGAACTCTGTACCTCCCCCATATTTTTGCAGAGTCATTTTGATTTTGAGAGTCAAACCGTCCACAACTGTCAATTGGTGATTGCGAATTCTCTCATGTTAAAGCTCCATCAGCTTTAAAAAACACATTCTCATCACGAATTTCGCGCCTCATACTCGACGTTGTCCATAGTGTGAACTTTTTCACATACTGTTCGACTCTATTATACCAAATGTATATTATATTTATTTCTGCGCATCAGTCTAAGACCGCTTACTCAGATATTACAAAATAAAGTGCAAAGTTTCTTTTTCATGTTTACTTTGATATCTGTTCCTTATTTTGCACTAATTTTTATTCTCAGCTACACCGAAAAATGTAACATTTCGATAAATTTATGTTATCACAATTCAAAATGTGCTTTAATGTTGAAGCAGATGTATTTTTATTGTTTTGCTTCTATAATTTGATTTAAAAACAGTGCGCATTCTACTACAAAAACAATTTTGTTAATCAACATTTTATTGCTTCTTGTGTCGTTTTCCCAAAAACTTAATTTGTTCCTTTTAAATGCCATTTCTTATGATCAAAGCAAAAAATAAGCATCCTATCGAAAAATAATTCATAACAAATTTGTAGATATTTTTTGGGTGAATAACTTTTGTTCACTAATTTTTTTCGTGCCTGGTGTTGCTCTTCCAAAAGTCTAACTTTTTCACTTTTGGTGTTATTCTTTATGATTCTATGTAAAAAAAAGTATTATTTCAGGGCTGATTTCAGGTATTAAATAAGACTCAGAAAAAATATTCTCGAGTGGTACTAAAATGAGGCCGCTGGTGGGAACCCAGATTCATTTGTTTTATTCTGCAAATAATAGCATGAAATTCTCCTATTCAAAAACAGGACACCTAAAAAATTATACCATGAAAGAAGACATCTCCAGTTTTTACCGGGTTAAAACAGGAAACAAGCATTGAATACTATCTGGAGTGTTTCCACTTCAAACTCAAAAATAGAAATTTACAAAAGATGCGAAATTACAAAATAATACAAAAATTGTGTGAAATACAATAACAAATTAGACAAATGAAATGTTGTATTTAAAATGGTAATTCTCCCAGCTGGAAAAGGAAAAGACGAAGTTCTGACGCACTCAATCCCTTTTCCAGCTTTACGGGATTTTTACGAAAATTCTTAGAATTATTTTATTCCAAAATTTATTATGAAAAAGTCTTTGATAATCATGCAATATCTTAGAATTATATCAATGAAGAAAGTTATACTATAAGAAACCGATTTTTGAAATATTATAAAGTGCTGAAAAAAATAAAATATTTTTTGAAATCCTTTTGTCAGTTCTAAGATATTAGTGATGAAAATAAACCCCCCAAGTTTCATCAATTTATCTGCAAACCGTTTTCAAGTTATCGTTTCCAAAAAAAAGTTTGACACCCACACACACATTCATGCACACATCCACACACATCCAGACAATGGCTTAGAACATTGCATTAAACTTTTTCAAATTGAGAAACGTTTAATTAAATAAATAATTTTTTTGGCAAATCGCTACCTTTATGAAGCTTTCTCTATGAGGAAGTAATACGCGTCCCATAAAAAAATGAATAATCATAAATTTGTAGTTCCTTTTAGGATAAACTGCTTCTATCTATACATTTTGTGATGTTGCGGATTACCCGAACATCACAAATCCTAATTTAAGTATAAATTCATGAAAATACGCTTGGTTTGCATCAAGAGTAAGTCTGGCACTCCTTATTGTTATTCTTTTTTTTTTTGATTTATTTTGCTATGTTTCCTTTTTTTCTGTTTTTTCGTTTTTTTAATATCTTTCTGAGAGCCTTCGAATTTTGCGGTCTCGAGTGGTGAACCTTGAAGCTCTTCACAACCTTACATTGCGTTATCGACTAGGATCTGTCGTCACCTCCATCCCGGCGAGGCTTCTTCTGTCTGGTGACCTTCAGCGTATTCTTCCTCTGGCTTTTCCCCCTGGATTATCGTATCTTCTCTCTCTTTGGCCGTCTGAGATCCACGACATGTCTCTGGTGAAGATGGACCAAGGCGATTACCAGCTTGATTATGGACAAACTAGGTAATTTCGCCACTTTACGTATATTATTTTATTCCTGGCTG
>JAWWEA010409754.1:0-11387 GCA_035222095.1 Andricus quercuspetiolicola | reverse complement strand
AATAAAATAGGCTTAATTTAAACATTAATGCAGAATATTATTTATTACGATAACCTAAATCAAAGACAGGGGCCCCGTAGGGCCCTTCTCTATAATTGGGTTGCAGGTGGGCGACCCCTACTGGAACCCTACTAAAAAATCTAGTGAGGCCCCTATGGCCTAAGCGTTACGTTTCAGATAGGGCCCTGACCAGTTTTCCTCACTAGAACCCGATTAGCGATAGGGAAAACCAGCCGGGCCCCCACTAGAGCGCTTTCAATGTTTCTGCACGGACATGACAATTTTGTGTGTGGCTAATGTAGCGCCTCAGCGACAGGGCTTTGAACTATCTACCCAAAACTTTGTCCCGGTGAAATACATTCTAGCTTGGTGGCCCTGGTAAATACCTTCATTTCCTGTTTTGCTTTGTGCCTCCGGAAGGATGCTGCATGTCGCTTCACAGGAAAGAATTTGAATCCATTTGAGGTATTCTTTGGTGTGTTTGTTTGATTGAAGGTATATTTTCTTTCTTATTAAAATCTCATCATTATGGGAAGGTATCAGTGTCATGTGGAAACGGACCATCGCGGGTTTCTTTAAATCTATACGTTTCGAGACCTCCGGAATACGAAAAACAGAATTTACGATGGTGTCTGTCCGTCGTCGTTGTCGCTGTCTTCTGTGTACCGGATAACTCTTAATAAGGCTAATCTGATTGAGTGGAAATTTGGCACACAGTTTCAGGGACCAAAAGGAATGATGGTGGTCGTTAACAAGCTATTTTGGATTGAAATTCAAAAAGTTGGAGCATTTTTAATATTTTCGAGACCATTTTTTTCATTAATTTAGGAATTCTATGTACCGCTATTCGTAGCACTCAAAAACTCGAACAGTTTATTCTCACAATTTGTTTCGATAAAAAGAAAATTGTCTGTGTTGTAGCATTTTAAAAACCCCCAAAAAAACAAACGAAAGGTAATGTTTGAAGTCAAATAGCACATGATAGAAAAAAAGTCAAGATAAGATAAACGTTGCTTTTTAAACCCTCTACAAGATTATAATAACAACTTTTTGAATTTTCTTGAAAAACTGAAAAGTACAAACTTTGCTCGCACAAAAAATGATAAATTATTACATTTTCATAATTATGAGAAGGTATTAGTTTTATATTAAAACTGGCTATCGTGGATTCCTTTAATCTCCACATTTCGAGACCTGAATCTGAAAAACGAGGTTTAAGGGCGGTCTCTCTCTGTTGTCGTTGTCGTAGTTTGTATACCGAATAACTGTTGAGAGACTACTGGGATTATATGGTGCTTAGGCATGTATTTCAAGGTACCAAAAATGAAGGTCGAGTTGGTTAATTAGCTGTTTTTAACTAAAGTTCAAACAGTTAAGAGTATTTTCAGAAATGTTGACAAATTTTTTTTAATTTTAAAAATCCTATGTACGGCTTTTTGTAGTACTCGGAAACGCGAACATTTTATCTTTACGACTTTTTTCGATAAGAAGAAAATTATCAAAGGTGTAACATTGTCTATACATGAAAAAAATGAACATGAACATTTTAAGCCAAATAACGCACAATAGAAACAAAAAGCCAAGGGAAGAAAAACGTTACTTTTTGAAAGCCCTGTAATATCATCATTTGAACAATCAAAAATACATATTTTAATCGCACACAAAATAATGAAAAATAAATCATTCCATTTCGCGATCAAACTATGCAAGACACGAAGAAAAATTAGTCAAAAAAATTGTACAACCAAAAATTATCTACAAATTTCTTATGAATCACTTTTTTGTAGGAAACGTAGTTTTTGCTCCATTCGTAAAAAAAGAACATTCAAACCAAAAAAGTTGAATTTTTGGACAAATGACACATGCTACAAAATAAAATAAGACAAAAGTTATTCATCCGATGAAGAGCTACAAATTTTTGTAAATTATTTTTTGGCAGGATGCATGATTTTCTCATCATCAAAAAAACAATAATGAAAATTGAAAAATTTCACTCGATACAACTAAATAAAAGGTTCGAAATCAGGAATCCGAAAAACTATTATAAGATAAATTTTATGCTCTTATAGGATTTTCTTTCAATTTGGACAACGTATTAGGTTTCCTATTTTGAATTTTGAATTTTTTATAACATATTCAAAAAATGAATTTCATGTAAATCGGATAATATTTCGACTTTTGATCACCTTTTCGACCATCCGGACCACTGTGCGACGCGCGCTTCAGTCGTCGCGCTTCGTGTTCCGATACACAGTGACCGCGCACTTTGTGTTTCTTGTTATATGTTCTTCATATATGAATTACTAAATTTGTATTTGATATAAAATGTAGAAGAAAATTTATTTACTTGAATTGTTATTTACTTATTATTATTATTATTATTTATTTATTTATTTATTTATTTATTTACTTTATTTTCTAATAAATTACATAATCAGAAAGATTCTTTACAACTATCTGAAGAAGGGGAGAAGCTGATATCTAAGTCGTTTCTGAAACATATACATGATAACTTTTCAAGTAATTATTGAGATGATTTGCGCTTTTGCGTTATATTGTGGATGAGATTGTAACATGTAATCAGTGTATATTCTTTTAATGCAATCAAAATTTTGATTTTCGATTTTCTGGAGAGAGTCAGAAACTTGTTACAATAATCTTGTACTGCGTTTCAAAAGCAACGTTTCTCTCCTCTAGGCTTTTTTCATTTTCTGCGTTGTTTGGCTTTAAACTTTCACTTTGGTCTGTGTTGTTTGATCTTGCAAATTCGATACCTGTGGTACTTTAATTATTGTCGGCAGAAGTTATTGGGATAAAATGTTTGCTCTTTACCCACTACAAGTGTCTGTGAACTGAATTCTCATATCTTGAAAAAATAGTCTCGAAAATTTTTAAATTCTCTAACTTTTTATATTTATATCCAAAATGACCGGCTAACAGACCTGACTCTCAATTTAGAACAGTTGGAGAGTATAACAAAGGCCAATCGAATCGCTCAATTCTTTTGAAAATTGTTGTGCTAAAAGGCTAAAAATCGAGATGCATAGAAGGTCTCAGAACGTGTACATTTCAGAAAAGCAGGGGGTCAAATTTTACACAAAACTAATACCTTCTCTAATGAGAATGTAAAAACAGATTTGTCATTATACATCTTATTTTAACTTGTGTCATTTTCCCATCTATTAAATTTTTTTTATTTTCAATGTTATTTTTCAAGATTTGAACAAAAAAAACGCATCGTAGCGTGAAATGGTCCTATGAAAATTTGTAGATATAATTTAGGCGAAAAACTTTATTAGTTAAAATGCTATTCTAACTTGTATCGTTTAGCCAAACAGTTAATTTTTTTTATTCTGAATGTATTTTTAAGACAAAAATTGATTAAAAATTCGCAAATACTTTTTAAGTGCACACTTTTTGTTCATTCATCTGTTTTCGTACCTTGCATCGCTTTTTCAAAAATTTGATTTCTTTTATTGTCAATGTTATTTTCACGAATAAAACAAAAACTACGCAACCTGACAGAACATAATTCACACAAAATTTGTAGCTCTTTTTTAGATGAACAAATTTTGTCTCTTCATTTTTTTGTAGTTTGTCTTGTTCATCTAAAAATTTAATTTTTATATTTTTAATGCTGTTTTTCACAAATAAAAAAAATAAGTACCGTATAAAAAAGTGTATAATAACAAATTTGTAGATTTTTTCTGGGTACACAATTTTGATCTCATACCTTCTCTGGAGAGAATGTAGAAAGAATAATTTTTAATAAAATTTTCGAAATTATCAAACATATATTTAAAATTTGAAAGGGATTTTCAATCTAACAGCTGAATTTTTAACTAGAGAAATGAATTTTAAACCACCAATAATAATTATATACCAAAAGGGTTTAATTCTCAACAAAGTAGAGGAATGTTTAACCAAATAATTGAAGTTTAAACTGAAGAAGATAAATTTATTGCTAAGCATGGAATATTTATATTTCTAGTTAAAAACATTAATATTCACCAAAAAAATTCAAACAAAGTAGTTAAATTCAATAAAAGAGGATTTTAAACTAAAATGAGGAATCATGAACTAAAAAGATCAATTTACCAAAAATTAAATTTTTTCATTATCAATGTCATTTTTCAGGATTAGAAGAAAGCTACACATTCTATTAAAAACTAGCTGATGACGAATTCGCAGCCCTTCTTTGAGTAAACAAATTATGTCTAATTATATTTTCCGTATCTTGTTTCATTTGTCTATAAATTCAATTTTTCTATTTCTAATGCAGTTTTTTACTAAAAAAACAAAAACTACGCATCCTATCAGAAAGTGGTTTCCAAGAAATTTGTAGATATTTTTTGAATACACAATTTTTGTCACTTCGTCTTCTCTCGTGTCTGGTACAGTTTGATCGCAAAATGAAATTTTTGATTTTTCATTATTTTTTGTGCGGTAAAAATTTGAATTTTCGGTTTTTCAAAAAAATACAAAAATTTGTTGCAATAGTCTTGTAAGGTGATCAAAATGAACGTTTTTCTTCCGCTGCGATTTTTTCATATCGTGCGTTGTTTGGCTTAAAATAATCATTTTCGTTTGTTTTTGGAAATTTTGTGAATGCTATAACTTTGGTAACTTTTTTATCAAAACAAAAATCATTTAGATAAACTGTTAGTCTTTTGTGTGTGTCTAATAATCGTACACAGAACTTTCAAGTCTTAGATACTTTCTTATTACAGGATGAGAATGTAATAATCATTTTGACCAAAAATTCGCAAAACCCAATTTTTTACTCATGGAGTTTTTTGAAATCCTATGTAAAACAGACTTATGGAGGGTAAAATTCAATTTTTTGAGCAGGTGATATGCATAAACATTCGAAGAAATGATTTAATTGCATTTTTCGAAAATCCTAAGGTGTACGTAGGGAAAAGTTTCGCCTACTGAAAATCAATTTTTCAAATAAAAGAAATATGTGGATTTTTATGCATCGAAAGACCATATTATTTGACTTAAAGAAATTTCTTAGTTATTTTTGAAATTTTTAATTGTCGGTACTGTTTCTTTTTTGCCATTTTTTATTTTAAAATTCAACTATTTGCTTGAAAATCTGACACCGTAGGTCAAAATTACAACTGCTCAGATAGAAATTTCACTACTTTGTTTAAAATTTAATCATATAAAAAAATTATCCATTTTCTTAAAGTGTTAACCTTTTTGGTCTCTTTCGGACTCGAAGGTTCAACTAGTTGGTAAAAAATGCAACTGTTTTTGGTTTATGTTGAATTTTTTTGTTTGAAAATTGTTCTTTGTGCATTGAAAATTTATATATTTGTTTGTAAATCCAACTGTTGTGTGTAAAATTGATATTTTTTGGTTTAATATAGAAAGATGGCTTTCGGTGGGTTTTGCTGACAGTCATTTTATTTTCTAGTTTTTTTAAAATGGAACAAATATGCTCAAAGGACTTTGAAATATTATGACAAGTTTTTTGTACGAAATCTTCATTTAAAAGAATTCATTCCTCAATTTCGCAAATGATCACTATATTTACCCTATTTTAAGGGAATTTTGAGCTATAAAGTCCGCTGTTCGAACGTGAACTCAGATGAGAGGTCAAATTTGACCTTGAAGGTTTTCGTCAAGGTCATGCTTGAGGTCATTACTAAATACGCCTTGTTAAAGGTAGTAACTTTGCTCGTTTCAAAAAAAATTTGAAAAGCTTTTATTTCCATAGGTATGCAACCCTTTATTAAGTTCAGGTGACCTTAGAATGACCTTCAAGGTTACAATGTACCTATGACCTGGGTATATATGTACATTTAAAATTTCCCGCTCTATCGATTGCTGATATAA
Organism: Andricus quercuspetiolicola; assembly: GCA_035222095.1. Lineage (NCBI taxonomy): Eukaryota > Metazoa > Arthropoda > Insecta > Hymenoptera > Cynipidae > Andricus > Andricus quercuspetiolicola. Next base: position 5,540 of record JAWWEA010409754.1, on the reverse strand, counting down.
AAAAGTGGGTTTCCATTTAAAGAAAATTTGAATCTCGAAATGACCTTCAAGGTCATCGTCAAGATCAAAATATAGGTCACCATTTAATTCCTTGTTAAAGGTTGCTTTAAGAATAACTTTGACCTTCCTAAAAAATCTCTGATCTGAAGAAATATTCAGCCGTCCCGGGACTTTTGTGACAAAGGTCTGTAGGTCAACTTTTCACCAACTCATCATCTTTTTCAGATTCTGTACACAAAGATTTGCATATAAAGAGGAAGAAGTCCAGATAAAAACGTTATTTGCTGATTAGGAGTTGAAAAAAACTGATTCAGTAAAACATGGTGAAATTACGAATTTTAAATTCCCTGTTTCTCTTTTGTATTTTACACAAGTGTGCAATTCTTGGGGCTCCAAATACTAAAGGAGATAAGGCGGGAAATAAGGCGACAGAAAAAACGACGACAAATGTATGTCAAACTCTTGCATGTCAAAATGCTGGTATGTATACTTTTAGATTAAATTTTCTATTGTAATAAATTAATTTTACACACGCATTAAAATATAGTCAAACGTGTACATGTAATTGAAAAGGGCCTAGTCAGCTCATTGTTCATCTTTTGATTCCTTTTAATGTTTCATTAAGCAAACAGAAATATAGCGGAATATAAAAAAGCAAACTACACTAAATTATACTTGTTCATTAACAAAATTACACCAAACTCTCGGTTTCTGCCACTCCGGTCTCGGCCTTCCTAGAACTGCCGGCCCACGCAGTTTCTCAGGAGAGTGGGTCGAGAGACGGCTGTGACCACGCTTCGGAAGGACCGCTGTGTTAGTAGTCAGTCGAGTTCATTGCACAATTTCATACATTCTAATTGGAAACGGTTCAGACAGCCCTCATTACTGTTTACGTTTCGATCCCCCTGAAATGAGTGCAACGCTAGTTGAAGGCAACCCACAAACTGAAAACGAGAGTTTGGTGTATCAAAAAAAAATTCAAAATCGGATATGGTTTAGTAGTCCCCTATTTGACTTTTGGCTTTTTTGTTGGTTTTCTTTTCTCTATGTCTTGAAAATGCTTGTATTATACTTTTACACTTACAGAATTACCTAATTTACATTAACATTATTGTATATAATTTTATCCAAATTTTGAAACTCATTTTTTACGCAAATAATAATTTAGTCTTACCTGTTTCGCATTTTGACATAAGATTTTGACATAAGATTTTGACATACGGTGTGTCAATAAAGTAATACAAAGCGTAAAATAAATAATGCAAAAAGTAATCTTAATATATGCATTTTCAAGGCATGGAGACAGAACAACAGAAAATGAGTGAAAAATGTCATTTTTTAATTGAGGGTCTCTAAATCTTATAGAATTTTTAATTTTCACATTCTCAACCTACTGAGAGGGTACTGGTTTCATGGAGAATCTGTCTTAGTCATTTTTCATCAAATCTTAATGTCTTGAGATCTCTTGAGTTAGAAAAAACGATTTTTACGATGATGTCTGTCTATGGTCTGTATTCTGTAGTCTGTAGTCTGTAGTCTGTGGGCATGACAACTTTCGAAACAACGATTAGATTGTATTGAGCGTTGGCACACCTTTTATGAGACACAAAAGAAAGGGATAAGTTCGTTAGCCAGCTAAATCGAATGAAAATAAAAAAATGAAATTAAAATCAACTTTTCAAGACAAACAACGTACGATATGAAGAAAAGGAATGAGGACAAAAACGTTGCTTCTCGAAAGCCCTACAAGATTATTATAGCAAATTTTTGATCTTGCGTGAAAAGTCGAAAATAAAAATTTTGATCGCACGAAAAATAATAAAGAATAAAAAATTCCATTTTTCTCCCAAATTATACAAGATACGAAAAAGATGAATTCACAAAAATGATGCCCACACAAAAGATCGGCAAATTTCTTATTGATCATTTTTTACAGGACATGTAGGTTTTATTTTATTCGTGAAAAAACAACATTAAAAATGAAGAAATAAAATTTCCAGACAAACGAGACAAGCTAAGAAAAAAAAAAAAATAAAACAAAAGTCTATCACACAAAGAAGGCTACAAGGTTGTTATCAATCATCTCTAGATAGAGTGCGCAGTTTTCGGTGCATTCGTAGAAAACAACATTAAAAATAAAAAAATTAAATTCTTGCAAGAAGGACATAGGAGACGAAAAAAACTGAGGGAAGAAAAGTGGTGCAGTCAAAAATAATCTACAAATTTATTAACTCTTGTTATAAAAATATACTAAAAATAAAAGGTTTAATTTTGGGAAAAAGGAAATTTTGCAATTTTTTGACCATTTTTGTGATTTTGAAAATTGGAAGTATTTTAGAACATTTTGAAATTTTATAAATTTCAGAAACGTGGGTAATTTCATACATTTAAAGAATTTGAGACTTTTTCATAATTTAAAACATTTGGATAATTTTGAAAATTTTAATAATTTTTGTAGTTTTGGGAATTGTAAATATTTTAGAATATTTGTAAATTTTAGAAATTTCATTAGTTTTAGTAATTTTATATATTTTTAAAATTTGACACTCTTTCGTAATTTTAAAACTCTTGATAATTTTAGAAATTTTGGTCATTTTAGAAACGAACGGTTTAGAAATTTTGATAATTTTGCAAATTTCAATTAAACAAGAATGCGTTTTGTCCTCATGGATATTTATTATATTCATTTACACGTGTCTAAGAATTTCCCTCTTCGAAGTAGAAGGTATAGGTCTCGAACCAGTAAGGGTATGGGAGCTAGCGTTCTTAGATGATAAGGTTGTTATATCAGAATCAATCGATAAACAAACTGAATACAGGCTTGAAAAGCATGCGCCTCAAAATTAACGTACATAAAACAAAAATTATGGTGTTTGAAGGCAAGAATGAGAAAACAAAACGCAAAATTATCTTAGCTAATGAGAGAATATAACAAGTTGATATGTACGTATAACTGGGTAGCCTATTCACTAGTGACTGCAAGGTAGACCAGGAGTCAAATAGATGCATAAACAAGGGTAAGAAAGTTACCAGTAGAACAGGGTCCGTCATCAGAATTAAAAAGATATCAACTTAAGCTAAAAGCGCAATACATCATTCTATATCTGTACCAACTGTGCTATACAGTAGCGAGACATGGACGTGCCAAGTAGAGGATAAGAGTAAAATTAACGCAATTGATATGAAATCCCTGCTAATGATATGCGGGAAGATACTGATGGACAAAGTGAGTAACAAGATAATCCTTAAAGAATGTGGTGCGGAGGAGACACTAGTTGACATATGGGAAAGATATCGGTTAAGATGGTTCATGAATGTTAAGAGAATGAAAGATGAACAACTCACGAAACAAGTGTATCTCGAGTAAAAATTCTTCGACTTGGTTACGACTTCAATTGCCCCCAATCAAGACATGCTGAAGTCGAAAATTTCGACTTCAGCATGTCTTATTTTTGAGATGGAGCCAGACTTCAAGTTATATCTTGGAAAGAAGTTTCTATGTCTTGAAGTCTTGAGTAAAATTTTTATGACTCCAGGACAAGCGGTTTATAACTTCGAGTCCAGTCAAAAAGGGTCATTCTGACAGTCATAAAAGTTAATTTTTATTAATAATCAATAATTTTGTATATTCTTATACAATACTATTTATATATGTATATATATATTGAATTAATTCATTTACAGATTTTCGTTTCTATTATAATATTTTATACATTTTGGAAATTTCATAAATTATAAAAATTATTATAATATATTCAGATTTATGCAAGAACATCTAGAATAAATGACACAACAATTAAAATTTTTTTCAGTACGACTGTAAAAGTTTAAGCATTTGCTGAATTTGTTAGGAACAAATATGTGGATGCAAACAATTTCGTGGTGACTAGCAATGATGTTCACGTAATTTCAACTAAATTTTCACAATGTATAGACAAAACGGATTCGCGGATTGGATGACCGAAAATTATTAACCAATTTTTTATGTAGTAAACAAATCATTATTTTGTATTTTTAGAGAAGCCAGCGAAACGCGCGAGATTCGCGGTAATAATTAATTGTTAATTAGGTTTGTTCAAACAGTTATTGAACCATAATTGTTCATGAAACTAAGAAGTAATAAAAAACTTCTTTAAAAAATCAAATGGTATCAATTCATACAAAATTTTATTGATTTTTCTTTATAAAAAATTCAAAACGACGAAAATAACTGTGATTTGCAAATTAATTTGTCCACAGACCCTTTTGTTTACCCTACTGAGCCGTGCCGTCCCACAAAAGACCTAGCGTTAGAATTTTTTCTCAAAACCCAGTGTCAAACCCACTTCAATAATTTTAAGACTTGCAGACCACACTTGTACATGTTTTTGATTGTTCTTTTCTTCACGAAATTTTCCAAAAAAATGTTTAGTTTTTTTTATTCTTTCAATTCTAAAATGTATCTTCAGGCAAGTATATTCAGAGGTCGAAAAGTTAAATAGGCCAATTAGAACGCAAGGCACGTCATATAAACAAAAACTTATCCAAAAACTCAAAGTCCCATATCTCCACCATTTTATCGAATTTTGGAAAAATATTCGGTGGGATCGTTTTCCACTGCCAAGTAGTCATATACCCTGAATAGCAGACAAATCCCATTCCGACACGAAAATTTCCGTGGACAGTTGACGTGGACTCCACCCGATTCTATTTAGACTTAACAAACGTCCTAAGAGGCTACGAAACCCTCTTTGATAGAAGCTGGGAGCCTAGGTTAAAAAATTTTGATAATCTTTAAATGAAATTTTCTTCCTCATAATATCACGAAATTAAATAAAAGTTGTTCATTGCAAAAAGGCATCAATTTTCAATGTTTTTGAAAAATTCGAATAAGTCTGAAACAAATCCATAGTATTTTGCTGAATTCAGAAATAAATTTGTGCGTGATTTTTGAAAATTTTGCCACTTCTTGCACCAAGTTTCGGGGCTGAATCCCGGGAGAAATATCGAAAAGCAACAATAATTTTAAGTTTCGTTGCGATAGCCTTTGAGACAATTTTGACATTTTGCCCTTAACTTGAACTTATTAGACTTTTCGTACTATTATTGAACAAATTTGTGCTAATATCATAGAAATTAAGGCACTTTAGCCACAGTTTAAAAAACAGGCGTGAAGGTAATTTCAGCCGGTAGCGCATACTATAGTTTTAGATACATGGGTCTCACATAAAATTTATTCGCTAAGACTATCACATAACAAGTTTAATTAATCCCCCCCCCAATTTTTCACGTAATTAATGGATCACCCGTTAGCAATTAGTTGTTTTTGCCTATCTAACTAGTAAATATTTAGACTTAACAAACATGTTGCTTCCTTCTTATCATCCGTGATCCTCTTTTCTCTAATTAAATTAGTCAAACTTCACTAAATTAGATTTAGATAGTGGCTCAAGAGAATGTAATAAATTAAGGTTATAAATACACCTGCTTAATATTGGGTCCAACAACCGAAACTTTATTTTGTAGCTGCAACAATCCGGGAGAGTATCGACGAGAATGCA
>JAWWEA010409574.1:0-11390 GCA_035222095.1 Andricus quercuspetiolicola | reverse complement strand
CCTATCATCATCCCCTTACCATACTCTTTTATCCCCTACCTTACCATACCCATAGCATACCCTCCCAGCCCCTACCTTCCAACCCCCACCCTTATCACCATCCTCATCCTTATACCATACCCTCTCAGTCCCTACATATCAACCCCTATCCCAGTCCATACTTCCCTATCCATTTTCCCATCCCCATTACTATCCCTAATCCCATTCCCATAGTTATACTTATTGTCATCCCCATACCATACACTCCGAAACTCTACCTCACCATCCCCATCCTAATTCCCATGCTAGATCCTCCCATCCTGTACCTCCTCACCCCTTTTTCTATCCTCAACCCCATTTCCATCCCTTATACCATCCTCATCCTGATACCTATCATCATCCCCTTACCATACTCTTTTATCCCCTACCTTACCATACCCATAGCATACCCTCCCAGCCCCTACCTCCCAACCCCCACCCTTATCTTCCATCCTCCATCCTCATCCTTATACCATACCCTCCCAATCCCTACCTCTTCATCCCTTTTCCCATTTCTTTTCACATCTCTATTCCCATCCCTCATCCCATTTCCATCCTAATGACCATTCTCATACCTATACCATACTCTCCCAGCCCCTGACAGCACCTACCTCTCAATACCCATCCCAGCCCCTACCTCCCCATCATTTTTCTCACCACATTCCCATTCCCATCCTTACACCATTCTTGTCCCCATACCATACCCTCCCAGCACCTTCTTCCACCACTCCTACCTCTCCTACTTACCTCTCCTATACTTCATGTAATTTTTCCACCTCTCCTTCTTTTCGGGAAAAAAATTACGACAGATGGATGGACGAACATTTAACTGAAACTAGTAAAGGAAGAATTTTCGACGAAAAAATGTGATGATAATAAAATAGTTTAATTTTCAAGAATTGATTAAATTTTGAACACAATAGTTGAATTTCTAACCAAAAGGTAGAATTTTGATCCTAAAAACATGGATTTTCAACTAAATGGCCTAACTTTCACCAAAGAATTTAATTTTCAACCAAGAGAGATGAATTTTCAACCCAGTTTTTGCAAAAATTTGTTGTTGTTTTTGAAAAAAAGTTGATTTTCCACCAAATAGTTAAGTTTTCAAATTAATAGTTAAATTTTTATTCAAGTAGTTGAATCTTTTACCAAAATGGTTGAACTTTCAAGTAAAAGTTAATTTTCAACCTAATAACAGTTGAGAAAAAAAACAGGTGAATTTTAGACCAAAAAATATTAGTTTAATGAATTAGTTGAATTTTCAACAAAATAATTGTTTTTTCAACAAAAGAGTTCAATTTTGATCAAATAGCGTATTTTCAACAAAATCGATGGATTTTCAACCAAATAATTGAAGTTTGAACTAAGAAAAGATCAGTTTTCAATTAAAAATGGAATCGTTTAATTTTCTGTTCACAAAATTAATTTTCAACAAAGACAAAACGAATTTGCAAGTAAGTTAAATTTCACCAAAGGGCGATGAATTTTCAATAAAATAGTAAAATCCTCAACCAAGTAGATAAATTGTTCACCAAGAATATTAATGTTATACTAAAAAAGACGAACACGGAAAAAATAATTTTTTTGAAGCTAACGGAATCAATTAAAGAGTAGCAGATATGGAAGACAGTTCATTGGAAGTTAAAAAATTTTGGTTATACGATATGAGAAACCACTTTATTAAAATGTATGGAAAATTTCATTAGCATTTAAAAACCAAAGCGCTATATCATATGTTGGCGCTCAGATTATGAAGTTTGTATCACAGTTCCGGAAAATCTAAAGTGGAGCCGATGCAAAATCTGTTGGAGTAATTTAACACCAAAAAAGAATATTTTTGGCATTATTATTATTATTATTGGCATTATTATTTATTGCACAATTCTAGACACAAGATCACTTATTACCACTTACACATATAATCGCATGCTTATATGCTTTAAAAAATCCTAATCGCCGAGGATGCGAATCCTACCTACAAATCTAAAATATCTATGAATTGGAAAATGCAGATTAAACAAAAATTAAAGACATTCAAGTTAAATTATATTGTAATATATTATAATTGATGCAACAATTTATTTCTAAGTTTATTATTTATGAAGCTGTAATTCTCTTTTTACAATGATTTCAATAAATTATCCTGTGCAGGAGTTATAAGATTTACATTTGAAGCATCATTACCAGTCACTTATTCAGTGCACATGCTAATGGCTGTAGGGAGTGCACATGCTAATGGCTGTAGGGAGTGCACATGCTAACGGCTGCAGGGAGTGCACATGCCAGAAACAGTAAACCGTCTACATTGTCAAATGTAATTTCAAACCAGATTTTTTTAAGTGCATGATATATATATTTAACCTGTATTCCCAAATTTTATAAATATTGAACTTTACCATGAAATATAATCATCGGGGAATATTGTTTCTCGGAAAATGATACATGTATTTTTAGGTTATGATTGGATAATTTAACAGAAAATGTATATTTTTTGCAAAAACAAAGGTACCTAACTACAAATAAGTAGTTTATGTATTTTGAGGTTATGATTAGTTAATTCAACAGAAAATTAGTATTTTTCAGAAAAATACACCAGGAATTATCTAAAAATGAGTAGTTTGAGTATTTTGAGGCTATGATTAGCTAAATTCACAGAAAATTGGTGTCTTTTCGCAAAAACCATCAAAACTTATCTGCAAACAAGTAGTTTGGGTATTTTGGGGTTATAATTGGCTAAATTCACAGAAAATTAGTATTTTGCATAAAAATCAACAAAACCTATCTATACATTAGTAGTTGAGTATTTTGAGGTTAAGTTTGTATAGTTTAACAGAAAAATGGTATTACGTCTTATGCTATTATATAAATAGTATATATACCATTTTGCTGTTAAATTGGCTAAACTTAACCTCAAAATACTCAAACTACTCATTTATAGATAGGTCTTGTTGAACTTTACAGAAAAATAGTAAATTTCTATGAATGTAGCCAATCTTAAACGCAAAATATTAAAACCGATTGTTTTTAGGTGAGTCCTAACGGTTTTTGCAAAAAAAAACACCGATTTTCTATGAATTTACCTAGTCACAACTACAAAATACTCTAACCACTCTAACTACTTATTTATTTATATTCCAACAAAGAAGGTATTTTGCAACAAAATAGTCGAATTTTCAACTAAAATTATGAATCTTCAATCACGAAAAAATTAATTTTTGTAGATAATAGTTCAACATTAAACAAAATAATTGACTTTTCAATAAAAAAAGATAAAGTCTCAATGAAGCTTTGGTATAAATAATAATAAGTATTGTAAATGATAATATTATAAGTAATAATAAAACATTAGGAACAAAATTATGGCTTTTTCATCCATATTTTATCGAAAGTTAATTTAGATTCAAAATTATTTATATTCTTGTATTTATGTTGAGGTTTGAAATTTGATTTCTATTTTCTTTTTTAAATTGTACTATAATAGTTATAAATTGATTTCTTTCAAAATTTATTAACAAAAAATGTATATGAATAATTATTATTAAATTTTTTTCGATACTTTACAAAAAAACTAATCTAGATTCAAAATATTTTGTCTTTCTTGTATTTATCTCGAAGTTTAAAAATTAATTGCAATTTTTTAAATTTTTACTTTAATTTATTCTAACGGGGAAACCTTCCTAATGTATGATTAATAGTATGAATAATTAAAAATACGCATGAATGTAAAATAAAAATATAATTTGAAAAAAAAAACTTTAGACATGTTATCAAGTAACAATGAATTATTGTTTGTATATTTGTGCTGTAAAATTAAACATTACCCACTATAGGAAGGTTCCCCCTCATTTGATTTCAACTAAATTTCAAATTTCATATTGAAATGAAAAGCACATGCGAATTTTCCTTATGTGAGTTATGTATAGATGAGTCGAACAAAAGTTTAATGTAGCTGCTTTAAATGATTCTCTTTGACTGAGTGAGTGGAAAAGGTTGAAAAATGAAATTTCAGACACTATAAAGTTGAGAAAAAATTGCAAATAAAAGATTCCCGAAATTATGAGACTGCTGACAATTTATAATTTTTGAATAGCAAAATTCCCGATAGTTAGTGATATTTCCGAGAATAGAAAACTGAAATTATAAATTTGCCGACATTATAAAATATGTGACACCATAAAATATTGCCGATACATGGAAACTTCTAATTATGATATTTCCAAATCTAAAAAAAATGAAAATGTTTAAACAATAAACGAATTAACTGCAAGTGAAACAACAAATATTTTCATCAAACAAAATTATTTGATTTTATTTATTATTAAAACATTTTTAATGGTTTAGACACATAAGGCGATTAAACACATTCTCATTTGTTTCTGAAATTCATGCAGTTCTAAAACATAAGACGATCAATCACATTGTTATTTGTTCATGAACTTTATACTATTACATAAAATGAGTCGATCAAACCCATTGTTATTTGTTTTTGAATTTTGTGTAGTTCTGAAGTATAAGACGATCACTCACATTGTTATTTATTTCTGAATTTAATGCACTTCTAAAACATAATACGATCAATCACATTGTTGCTTGTTTATGAATTTCATGCCGTTGTCAAATATAAGATGATCGATCACATTGATATTTGCTTGAGAATTGCATGCAGTTCTAAAACATAAGGCGATCACTCACATTGTTATTTTTTTCTAAATTCCATGCACTTCTAAAACATAAGACGATCAATCATATTGGTTATTGTTTATGAATTTCATACCGTTCTCAAACATAAGGCGGTTAATCACCTTGTCATTTGTTTCTGAATTTCATACAGTTCTAAATCATGAGGCAATCAATCACATTGTCATTTCTTTCTGAATTTCATGTAGTTGTAAAATATGAAATGATCAGTCACACTGGTTATTATTTATGAATTTCATACCGTTCTAAGGCATGAGGCGATTAATCACATTGTCATTTGTTTCTGAATTCCATGCAGTTTTAAAACATAAGAAGATCACTCGGATTGTTATTTTTTTCTGAATTTTATGCAGTTGTAAGGCAAGAGACGATCAATCACATTGTTATTTGTTTCTAAATTTAGTGCAGTTCTGAAGCATAAAACGGTCACTCAGATTGTTATTTCTTTCTGAATATCATGTACTTCTAAAACATAAGACGATCAATTACATTGTTACTTGTTCATGAACTTCAAACTGTTATCAAAAATGAGGCGCACAAACACATTGTTATTTGTTTTTGACTTTTGTGCAGTTCTGAAGCATAAGACGACCACTCACATTGTTATTTATTTCTGAATTCCATGCACTTCTAAAACATAAGACGATCAATCACGTTGGTAATTGTTTATGAATTTCATACCGTTCTCAAACATAAGGCGATTAATCACCTTTTCATTTGTTTCTGAATTTCATACAATTCGAAATCATAAGGCGATCAATCACATTGTCATTTCTTTCTGAATTTCATCTAGTTCTAAAACATGAGACGATCAGTCACACTGGTTATTATTTATGAATTTCATACTGTTCTAAAACATGAGGCGATTAATCACATTGCCATTTGTTTCTGAATTTCATGCAGTTTTAAAACAAAAGACTCCCATTGTTATTTTTTGCTGAATTTCATGCAGTTATATGGCATGATACGATCAAATACATTATTTGTTTTTGAATTTTGTGCAGTTCTTAAGCATAAGATGACCACTCACATTGTTATTTATTTCTGAATTCCATGCACTTCTAAAAAATAAGACGATCAATCACATTGGTTATTGTTTATGAATTTCATACCGTTCTCAAACATAAGGCGATTAATCACCTTGTCATTTGTTTCTGAATTTCATACACTTCGAAATCATAAGGCGATCAATCACATTGTCATTTCGTTCTCAATTTCATCTAGTTCTAAAAGATGAGACGATCAGTCACACTGGTTATTATTTATGAATTTCAGACCGTTCTAAAACATGAGGCGATTAATCACATTTTCATTTGTTTCTGAATTTTATGCAGTTTTAAAGAATAAGGCTCCCATTGTTATTTTTTTCTGAATTTCATACAGTTATAAGGCATGAGACGCTCAATCACATTATTTTTTTTTAAATTTTGTGCAGTTCTGAAATATAAGACGATCAATCACATTGTTATTTCTTTCTGAATTCCATGCACTTCTAAAACATGAGACGATGAATCACATTGTTACTTGTTTATGAATATCAAACAGTTCTAAGGCATTAGGAGATCAATCACATTGTTATTTGTTTCTGAAATTCATGCAGCTCTAAAGCCTAAGACGATCAGGCACATCGCCATTTGTTTCTGAGTTTCATGCAGTTATAAAACATAATACGAGCAATCACATTGACATCTGTTTCAGAATTTCATGCAGTTTCAGAACATGGAACAATCACTCACATTGTTATTTCATTCTGAATTCCATGCCGTTCTAAAATATAGGACGATCAATCACACTTATAATTGTCTATGAATTCCATACAGCTCTAAATTTTAAGACGATCACTCATATTTTTATTTCTTTCTAAATTATATACAGTTCTAAAACATAAGGTGATTAATCACATTATCATTTGTTTCTGAAGTTCATGCAGTTCTAAATCATAAGGCAATCAATCACATTGTCATTTTTTTTCTGAATTTCATGAAGTTGTAAAAGATAAAACGATCAGTCACACTGGTTATTATTTATGAATTTCATACCGTTCTAAAATATGTGTCGATTAATCACATTGTCATTTGTTTCTGAGTTTCATGCAGTTCTAAAACATAAGAAGGTCACTCACATTGTTATTTTTTCTGAATTTTATGCAGTTATAAGGCATGAGATGATCACTCACATTGGCATTTTTTCTGATATTTCATACCGTTCACAAATATAAAGCGCTCAATCACATTAACATTGGTTTCTGAATTTCATGCAGCTCTACAATATAAGACGATCGCTCACATTATTCTTTCGTTTGAAATTTCATGCAGTTCTAAAGCCTGAGGCGATCACTTTCATTTTTGTTTCTTTCTGAATGTTATGAATTTCGATAACATAAGACGATCGATCGCATTGTAACTTGTTTAGGAGTTTCATAATGTTCTAGCATATGAGACGATCAATCATATTGTGACTTGCTTATGAGTTTCATAAAGTTCTAAAGTATGAGAGGAACAATCACAATGTCACTTATGTCTGAATTTTATGCAGTTCTGAAACACAAGATGATCAATCACATTGTTACTCAATTATAAATTTTACACAGTTATAAAACACAAGAAGATCAATCAGACTTTTATTTGCTTATGTATATCAAACAGTTCCAAGGCATTAGGCGATCAATCACATTGTCATTCGTTTCTGAAAATCATGCAGTTCTCAATGATAAGACGATCAGTCACATTTCATTCGTTTCTATGAAAAATTCATAAACGAATAACAATGTAATTAATCGTCTTATGTTTTAGAACTGCAGGCACTCCAGAAAGAAATAACAATGTGAGTGACCGTCTTATGTTTTAGAGGTGCATGAAATTCAAAAACTAACGACCATGTGATTGTTCGCTTTTGTTTTAGAAGGGTATGAAATTCATAAAAAAAGTAACAATATGATTGATCGTCTTATGCTTCGCAGCTGTATAGATTTCAGAAATAAATGAAATGTGAATGATCGTCTTAAGTTTGAGAACTGCATGGAATTCACAAAAAAATTACAATGTAATTGATTGTCGCATGTTTTAGAACTGCAGGAATTTCAGAAACAAATGACAATTTGATTATTTGCTTTTTGTTTTAAAATTGGGTAAAATCCATAATTAGGTAATAATGTGATTGATCATCTTATGTTTTAGAACTGCACGAAATTCATAAACAAGTGTCAATGTGATTGATCGCCATATGTTTTAAAACCGAATGAATTTCATAATCAAATATCAGTGTGACCGATAGCCTTATATTTCACAACTATATAAAATTCGTAAACAAGTAACAATGTGATTTATCGCCTTAAGGTTTTAGAACTAAATTAATTTCAAAAACAAATTACAATGTGATTTACCGCCTCATGTTTTGAAATTTTATGAAATTCATAAACAAGTAACATTAACAAGCATTTTTGAGTGATTTTTTTGCACTTTTTCAGTTTTTCGAGCATTGAAAAGTACTTCGGAAATTATATGTCGCATTTAGAGAGGACATACATAATTTTCGTTGATCAGTGAAATTATTAATCTCTTGAAAAAGTAGGTACTTGAAGTTTCTCTGAAAGTCTGTTTGAGTCAGTAGAAGCAGAAAAATCCCAAGAGTGCAAGAGCAAGGAAACGAAAGTTTATTAGTCCCATGCCGTTTTTATTGGAAGTGGATGCAATGTGTAGTGTGTACTGTGTGCTAAGGGAATTCGGCAAATAGTATATAAAAACTCGTATTTTGTCGGTACCGGAAAGGTTGTAATTAGTTCTTTTTTTTACAATTGAAGCTATGTTCTCAATTTTTTTTGGTTCCTTTAAAGAAATTAGTGTTCTAATTTCAGAGAAATATTCTTTCTTATATTTTGCATTTTTAGTTAGTTGAAACCACCCTGCTGTGGATAATGCAATTCAAAGTGTATACAAATTAATTAACAATACTAATATTTATAGAATAATTAACTTATTTCAATTAATAGTTAAGACACTGTACGTGCTCACGAATTAGAATTAATTATTTTACTTTTATTTGTTACCTCAATTAAATATTATATAATGTATGTTGCATTATCCACAGTAGGGAGGTTTTCCCTACACAAAAAGTATATTCAATAAACAATAATTATTTACACAATTTCTTCCATAAATTTTAATTTTGCAACAAAGAATAAAATGTTTGAATTTTTCAACGATTAAAACTATTTAAATTTACTTGAAATAATTAAAATTTTAAGGGTTCAAGTGTAAGAAAGTTTTAATATCACAATTCTTGATGACTAAAAACTTTTTCAGTTTTTTCTAAAACGTTGAATTATACCCTTTTTTGTATAAGAACAATTGAAAATTGTAGAATACCAGAAGCTTTGAACACTTACACTATAAAACATTGAATTTAGTTTTCAATTTCAAATCGTTAACTTTTAATCACTTTCAACCGAAAATTATTTGAATAAACAATTTTTCCATTTTTAACACTTTTAATAAAAAACAGTGAAATTTCAATTCCTTTGAATTTTAAATAATCCAATTTTCAACAATAATTAAAGCTTAACTTCTTTCTAATAAGATTCTCCAATTTTTAAAATTTTGGTGAAAAATTTTAATTTTGAGAGCTTCAAATTTTGAGTTTGTCTATTTTAAAGTCAATTAAAAATTTTTTAACATTGAATTATACAATTTTAAACGGTTTTATTTAGAAATGATACAAATTCAATTCCTCCTCATAACCATTGAAATATTTTAAAGATTTATAATTGCAAATTTTTTTATTTTGAACGTGAAAATGATGGTGTATTTACTTTTTGCTCTTAGACAAATTGGTCTAATAAATTTTAATGTTAAATAATAATTTTCTTGCATGTAAATCGAATTAAAATTCCAGAAGTTCCGGAGTTTTCGCTTTAATAAATTGAATGTAGTTTTCAATTTAAAGTTGTCAAATTTTAATCGCTTCAAGCTGAAAATGATTCAAATTCAAGGTTTTTAATTTTAAACGCTTTTAGTAAGAAACAATGAAATGTCAATTCTTTCGAATTTTAGATAATCCTGTTTTCAAAATTCTTATCTAAAAATATTCAATTTTCATTGTTCGAAAATTGTCTTATTTTTCGAAATTTCATTCTGAAGTCATTCAATTTCGAGATTCTTCAATTGAAAATAAAATTGTTTGATTTTGAATGATTTGAATTAGAAATGATATAATTTGAACTCCTTTCTAAAGGAATTGTTCTATTTTCAAAATATTGGTATGAAAATGTTCAATTTTGGAAACTTCTGATTTAAAATTGGTTAATTTCAAATCAGGAAATTTTAAACACTTTCATATAAAAACGATACAAGTTCAATTTCTTTTTATTCCATTCAAAATATTTTCAAGATTTATAATTTTTTTCAGCTTGAACAGCAAAAATGATGATGAGTTTATTTTTTGATCATAGAAAAATTTGTCCGATTAATTTTAGTGTTGGATAATAATTTTTTTTGCATGTCAAACCAATTTAAAATTCAAAAAGTTCAAAAGCATTCTCTTCGAAACATTCATTTTAGTTTTCAATTTCAAATTTGTATGGCTTTGAATTGAAAATTATTCAAACTAAAAAGTTTTAATTCTGTTTACCAGAATATAAAGTGAGCCCATATATTATTTGATTATATTGTTTAAGGTAACAAAACATAGAAATATGTTTCTTTATTTTTGGGTTTCCCGAGGTTAGAATCACCGAACATTTTAGGTGTTAAATTAAAGAAAACCTGAATTTTTGAAAGAGATTTTTAACTCACGAAGTGTATACAGGTAACCAAACAAACTAACTTTTGTTCTAAAAACAAAAGGAAAGAAGAAACTTCAAAATCTCATTTTATTTTAATTTGTTTATACTACATATGAACATCCTATATAATAGGTGAGATCTTCTGGTATTTGTTAAGTAAGTGGACTATTTTTCTAATTTTCTGGCAAATCTCAGTCTTACAATCATTGACTGTAAGACAAACAATCAGTGCTACGAACCTTTATTTCTTTAAAATTAATAAAACTCCTTAAATTGTTAAAACAATTGTATAACATTTAGGTGAGCACTTGGCTTCATTTGTCTCTTTTTACTCTATATTTAATTTCGATTGTGATGTTTAAAAACTTTGTTTCCACTGCAAACTGGCCTTTGAGACCAGGGAGTCGTCGAGACTACTCCCCAGAAACAAAGGTGTAACGTGTTAACTACGTTAGTAAGGAATTTTCAAAAAGAAAACATCGTCATCCGTAACCACCTTACGAGCCCCAGGGGAGACGAATCTCACCAGAGGACCGAAAGACACTTACAGATTTAACCAATTTTCCGGATTGGCAAAGAATGCTAACGATTCAAGGTTTATCGAAATGAACCCGGCCTCCTGCTCGTGGTAGTTGGATCCTATCACTTCAAAATCTAACACAAATTGTACCAACGCCTACTCTCCTCTGGAACAGAAAAACCCAGCGACCATCCTCTTTGAGTCTCGAGAAGCGAGTGAAAAATCGACGGACCCATGATATAGACGGACCCGTCTCCCATTCAACTGACTCCGTGCAGGCCAAGCGCGCTTTGCCCTGATTGTCTGGGAATCCCCACTCTATAAGTCCATGCTATAGGAATGGGTCTTCGTTCCCTTTGCTTTGTGCAGATGTTC
>JAWWEA010409389.1:0-11405 GCA_035222095.1 Andricus quercuspetiolicola | reverse complement strand
AAGCACACTTAGCAAACTTCGTGTTAGCTGCTTTGCACGAAAAAGGTCAAGGAAAATAAAAAATAATCACCCCAGACAACTTCCTAAGACCGCACTTCATCTCGCTATCGCCACAGTTATATTGTACAATTCCTAGGAGCTACCCCTAGCATATTCAACGAATCCTGTTTTGGCTGTCTCCAACTAAAACTGCCGTAACAATTTCAAATACAGCTCTTAAATTATTCTCATTGGCAATTGAATAAATTATATTTCAACATATACCAGATTCAACCTCTTAAATATAACACCACCTTACTTGAAAGATATGTTTCTAGAAAGTCTTAGTGCTGTCTAATTTCAAATGGAAATTATTTCAAATTTCTTCTTGCCTTTCATTCATTAAAAATGAGAATTTGTAGCCCTGTTTCGAGGGACACAAATGAAATAGTTAGGGCCGATGCGCTGCATTATCAATGCGCATGCGCAATTCAGTATGTCACCCAGTTCCACTGGGGGATCGGGCATACTTACACGCAGATGGTAATAATGTAGATTGTAGAGCTAGCGGTTGATATCTTCTTCTCCTTATGGTCCCTCTCAACAGGCATAATAAATGCTAATTCTTATTATTTTCGAGGCAAAAAGTATCGTGTGTGACATGAAGCGCAAACAGCCGCTTTGAATTCGTGTAATTGCAGCCCTCGCTTCGTTCGGGCAGCAAACTTCACACTCATTCAAATCAGCTGTTTGTGCACCTAACCACACAATTTACTATTTTTCCAGTTTTTGTCATTAATTTTCAATGCAAGGTTTTATTCGCGATTAATATTTCTACTGTACCTAGTCCACTGAGTATTTATATACGGCATAAGATATTGCATTAGTATTATGAATGTATTTTAGAGAAAAAAAATTTAAAACGTACTTACATATTTAAATGTTGTTGATTGTTACTATGGAGATGAGGATATGAAGAAAAGTTTTGGGAAAGTGTGTGTAGTAATTATTCTTGATTGGAATGTTGATGGATTTTTTATTTGAAGGCAGACGAGCAAGGTTAGTGTTATGGGTTGTTTTTGGACAATTAATTTTGCTATTTGCAGTGAACTCAAAAGTAGCTCAGACGTATGGTATACGTTTTCTCGTACTTTTTTCATATTTTTTCTATGTTTTTTTTCAAGGGTTAGGGTTCATTTTTGAAAATAATTTTTTAATGTTTTGGGGATGCCAAAAATAGCCCAAACTTTTAATACGCTTACATTTAGGCTGGGTGCGTAAGTTATTTTGAGGGTAATTTTTGGGAGACAGAAGTTATTTTTCGAAAATCAATTTCTGCAATTTTAAGGAGCCCATTCGGCACTTCTATGGTGTTGACGTAACGCCTAGGGTGGTCCGAAATTTCGACTTTGGCTTTTTATCGATATATCCCCCACAATTTTTTCGTTTTCCGAAAAAAGACATTCCGTATTTTTGTCAACTGCAATCTGTGCCCCGGATTTTGAAATTGACACAGGGTTTTAAATGGAAAAATTTTGGTTTTCAAAGAAATGGAAAAATAAATAATTGTTATAAACTTTTTGTAAATTAAAGTATAGAAACCTTTTAAGAAATCTTAATGGAATTATTTCACCCCAACAACGTTTTCCCCTGTAAATCGTGAAAAGATATTATCTTTCGGGATAAATTATACATACTTCATTGATGTGAAGAGTATTTCTTCTATTTCAACATATGTGGTAATTACTTGAACAATCTTTATTTGTTTGAGCAGTTTATTCTCCTTAATATCGTGAAAAATTATTCTCCGGAAGTAATCACACAATGAAAGAATCTTGAGAGAAATATATTTGTTATGACACATACATGATTTGAGCCCTTTTCGATGCCTATGGACCAAGGATAAAGCTATACTTTTTATTCCCTAGAGAGCTATGTAGTAAAAGAATTTTTGTATTCTAGGAGATCGCTTTGTAACATTTGCCGGATTTCAGAAGTCCATGCGATTGAGCGGCTCAAAAACAGTTATAAATCGCACGGAATAACTATGAAAATGAATTAAACCATGTACACATTTTGCATGCATCTTGAAAAGTACCAGCAGATTCTTAACCATTACCCAATTTTGTGTGTAATCTTATTCAAAACGGTGTTTATACGTATGATTTTTTGGTTTCTTATAATCACCCATTAGTTTAATCTTTCTTATTTGAGCTATAATTATTATATATACAATTAATATAAATTCCACAAAATAATATAAATAAAATTTAAAATCTCGTCTAACCTGTGTGTCACTCATGTCTATTTAATTTTATATCTTTAAAATTCATTAATAGATTTACTGCTTTAACGATGATACATTAAAATGGGAAAAGATGTTTCGGGTTTCGATCGTGTGAAAAAAAACTACTAATTTTGCCGTCGTTTCGTAAACATTGCAGTTCCCACTTCAGGGCTAATCTGAAACTGACGTTCAAGGTTATGTTGTTCTAATGTTACTTCTCCACGATGCCTGCGATTAGCCAGATTGCCTCACCGTTGGGACTGGTCAAACCTGATTGGTCAATCAAGTCTTTTTTTAAAGCCCCGGAAGCTCAGTAAGCCAAATTGAATTGGTACTATATCCATTGTCTCTATTGATGTGATCAGGATGTTTCAAGATTTCGATTGCTTCTCTATGTTTTCTCGGGTAATATTGTATGTTCCTGCGATGACATACAGCATAGGACGGCCAATATCTTACGGCATGCCCAACTTCCCTCCTCAAGCTTAACAAAAAAAACAGCAATTAGAGAACTCAATAGGAATAAAGACATCATAATATTACCCGCAGGCAAAGGCAACACAACATCTATAATGAATAAGGAAGACTATAACATCAAAATCATGGAACTTCTAACTAAAGATACATATAAAAACTTTAAGAAAGACCCAACATGAACAATAGTCAGTAAAACAAAATCTCTTCTAAAAGACTCTAATCTTGGCAGCCAAACAATATCTAAGTTGAGTCCACTAATCTCATCTCTTCAAAACTTTATAAACTCCCAAAAATCCACAAAAACAACATTTTACTAAGACCGATGGTCAGCACAATAAACTCACTAACTTAAAACCTACCACGCTTCCTCACCAAAGAACTGAATCCATTAACAAGAAACTCTATCACAGACGTTCAAAACTCTTTTGACTTCATCAGAAATATACAACAGATTCACATTCAACCCCAAGACATTCTAGTAAGTTTCGATGTAGTATCTCTACTTACAAAAGCACCAATATCTGATACAATCGATATTATTAAATCCAAGCTTAAACCAGAATTTTCGTGCCGTTACGTTACCCACACAAAACGATCGGTCATCAACGCCCTCGTATACAGAGCTGTCTCCATGACAAATAAAGATTACCCACACAAGAAATTACGAAACGTTAACCAAATTCTCATACAAAACGATTCTGCAAACAAATTATTGAAGCCATGCAATGAAAAGGCAGTTCGTAGTGACTCGGGAGTGCATAAAATCCCTTGCTTTTGTGGCAAAGTCTATATCTGGGAAAGCGGGAGCGCGGTGAGCAAACTTATCGAAGAACAGGCGAGTAAAGTCAGACTAAAACATTTCACGCAATCAGCACTAGCTGTGCATCATATCGAAACAGGACATAGCATTTCATTCGACGGAAGAACCGTCATCGCAAAAAGATACAATATTTTTCTAAGAAAACACAATACACGTATTCAAACACTTGATTCATAATTGAAGGGCAGTATGCAATAACCAACTCAGTGCTCGAACACGCGGAGAAGTATTGCAGCGGAGCTAATTTTTAAAATTGCTCAAATTTGAATTTTTACAGTCCATACGTGTAGAGAATTTCTTCATACATCTTTTTTATATATAAACTAACTTACAAGGTTGTTTCGTTTTTCAGTTATTTGAAGAAAACGAAATTCTTCCATGAAAAAAAATTTAATACCTTTTTGCGTTCAACTCGACAAATCTTGGCCGGGAATCAATATCTTTTCTTGAAAATTTTGTGCAAAATTCTTCAACATATCCTCCAACCTTCAGAGTGTCTACGAAGTACAAAAACATTTGAGGACCGGGCAGTCAATTTTTAAAAATACTTTCCATAAAATTTAAGAGAGCCGTCTGTAGAACTGAGGAACACTTCTGTCACTGGGAGTTGTCAAAATTCAAAATTT
The DNA here is from genome assembly GCA_035222095.1 of Andricus quercuspetiolicola. Taxonomy (NCBI): domain Eukaryota; kingdom Metazoa; phylum Arthropoda; class Insecta; order Hymenoptera; family Cynipidae; genus Andricus; species Andricus quercuspetiolicola. The sequence continues at coordinate 7,216 of JAWWEA010409389.1, read as the reverse complement.
TCTCACAAAACTTTTTCGCTTGTACTATATATGCATCCAAGATTATGAAGGAAATATTTTTAAAGATTCACTGCACGGCCCTGAAATTTTTTTTTAACTTAGTGAGTACTTTGAAAGTTGTAGAATATGTTGAAGAATGTTACATAACATTTTTAAGGAAAAATATCAAATCAAACATCTGTGAAACATCTGGCGAGTTGAACGCAAGAAGGTATCGATTTTTTTCAGTGAAAAATTCAGTTTTTCTTGAATAAGAGAAAGAGAAACGACATTTGAATTTCTTTGCCATACAAAAAATATGCTAAATGAAATTCTCTACAACTATGGATGGGTAAAACTCAAATTTAAAGAATTTCCGAAATTGGCGTGGCGGACAATACTTCTCAGCGTGTTCGAGCGCTAAGGTGGTTATTGCTTCCAGCCCTTCAATTCTGCAACACTTCACATCTAGAATTTTAGATAAATGAAAGGAGAACGTCTTAAACTTATTATCCTTGTATGACCAGGGGCCTCATGAGCGGCCATGCAGTTAACGAAAATCGAGAAATCCGAAATTTATATTTATAATGCGCCATTCACTATCAATTGTCGAATTTTTCTAAGCAGTGACCTTTGAAATTCTTACTGATCACCAATTTCAATGCTTACAAGACGAGGATGCAATTTTTAAAAGAAAACGCAATTCGCCAAGATTTTCGGACTAGCTCAAAGTTCTGAAAGAGTAAATCAGGGCAAGGGTTCACATGCAGCAATGAGTCAGTTATGACCAATTTAATGTTCAACAATATCACATAATCATTTATTTAAAGAATGGCGTGAGAAAATCAATTTTTTTCTGCCAATCGGATGCTTGATCAAGCAGTAGAATCGTAATCTGAGCTGAGAGTAACGCATTTCGCACGACTATCATTTTTTCTAAATTAATTCAGCAATTAGCACATGGTTTAGCGGCCGTGTTCGACCCACGCCAAACCCGCGACTCCAAAGTTTAGTAAAACAAGAGAATTAAACGACTGACTATAATGATTTTATAGGCAAGATCCAAGAACTCTAATTTTTAAAGAAGGAAGAAACAGAGCATGACAAACAAAGAAGAGCAAATACAAATGCTGTATAGCAAAGAAACGTGTCAGAACTCGGTCGAAGCGAACTCGCATCTCAAAAGGTCTAAAAGTCGGTAATTATGAACGCAACCCTGAACGAAACATTATCTGAAACGTTACCCTTTTTGTTTGGTAAGACCCTTTGTCTCCTAAGAACAAATTCGTGTACCCGAAAAGATCTGTCCCTACGCTTTTGATCAAAATTTTTGCCCTGAGACTCGTAAGCCATGATTTGCGGTATTGTACGCAAGCCTAAATTCTGGAAGGTGTGAGTCCCATTCCCTTTGACTATCATGAAGAAACACGACTATGATAGTTTTAAGGACCCTGTTGACCCGTTCTGTGGGCTTCGCCTGAGCGTGATAGACGATATTCGTCGTGTGGCCAATTCATAGCTCTGCACACATTTGCTTCATCACTGTATTACAAAACTCGGTACAATTATTAGTGTGCAAAACCTCGGAGGTACCCTATCTAGATATTGTTAAATCTCAGAAATCCATGCAGATAGTTGGACCATTAGCTGTCCTGATCGCAACCAATTCAACCCATTTAGTGAAGAGGCCTTGGAGAACCAACACGTATTGGTATCCAGACTTACTGGGAGAAAAAGGGCCCATGATGTCCGAGGCAACCACCGTCCAAGGCTGATCGACCACGCCTTGTTCCATTAAGTCGGCCGGACAAGCCTGTTTCACTTTGCACCTTTGGCAATGCCTAACAACCCTGGAGACGTCTTAATATATTCTGGGCGAATATCGCGCTTACGCTGTTCTCTGTCATGTCTTTTCGATACCCAGATGACCACATTCGGGTTTCAAGTGAGAATTTACTAAAACACGATTTATGTGCTCCTCGGGAACATGAGTTAGGGCACCTTTCCTGTGGATCATCTCAAAATCATACTCTAAGAGATCGAGCGATCATCTAGCCAACCTAGCCGTGGGATTACGTAGATTGTGAAGCCACCTCAAACTACTGTGATCAGTAATACAATTCCCTCTGCTAACAATCGATCTAGTTCGCCATACATGTCTTCTTTGACCTTGGGAGAGATGACTTGGTAACCTTCTTGGCTTGAATGACCCTGTACATCTATATGGTGTTTAACCTAGTAAGCGGCGCAGAGCGGTCCAACTGTCTGACTTACAGGAGCAAGCTTCACGTCCAGAAATCTTTTCAGCTCCTCCCTGTCTTCGCCTTTTAGCTCGACTATCCCGTGGCAACCCTGCTCTGTCATTAACGATGTTGTTAGTGAATGCTGTTCGCTCTCAATATAAGCCATGCAAAATATCTTGGACTAGAACCGAAATATAGATCAAATTTCTCCTGTGCGCCAAGTCCCAAAATAAATTTGATGTCCTGGTTGATGGCAACTTTAACATCACAATTTGGAGTCACACCTCCTATTGATAGCAAGAGCTCAACCTAGTATTCTGCATGGTCTCTGGAACCATTAGCCAGAACCATGACTGATTTGATTGACCCGTCCAATTCTTGACCGAGTCGTCTCAAAATCCCATCGGCGATATCTTTACGGATAAAAGTCCTAAAGGAACCTGGATCAAAAAATGCGTCAATCATGATTGAGCCGACCTCCACCCTTAGATGCACTCTACCCCTGACTTTCTCCGTATGCACGATTCCGCTAATGAATTCCAGTTCGCTTGTTTCAGGCTCGGATATAATTTTAATATCACATGCGACCGGGCCCATACCATCCTGACTAAAATCTAAAATATCTACCGTCGGAATCATATAAGGATCATTTGCGCAGTGTACAACATCTTCCACCTTTAGTGTGACAGGATCCTCTTTAGAGCTACTACATCCATCGGCACGATCCCGCTCCTGCCCTGCGGGGAAATTGATCTCCCTAGACGGTATACCCACCCCTTGGCAATTGTAAAAATCATTGACAGGTTGAACGGAGACTGAAACTGCCAAGACCGACCTTACTGCTTCCCTGCTTAGTTTCCCGAATATTTGTTTGACCGTATATCCGTCTTTATTGTATTTATAACACTAAAGTTTGCGAGGCTGTACGCAGCTTATCTGGTAGTGACGAGGCTGTTGAGAATGGTGACAAACGACCTCTTTGGTTTCGGAATCGCTATCTTTGTCGTTCGCCTTTACCCTTCCCTTATTATTTTAAGGCGTTTCCCGCTCCCCCTTAGTGGCATATGACTGATTCTTATCCCTATTATTCTTAGTGGATAGAGGCTCAGGATTGGGAGATCCCTTTGCGTCAACGGTCTGGAGTGATGCCGTGCACTCCGCCGTGATGGGCGAAAAGGCAGTCTTTCTGAGTTCCTTGGGTGCGGACCGAGGCCGGTGAGAGAACTCCGGGAGGAATGAGATCTCGGGCGTTAGTGGCGGCTCATGCTCCTTCATACAAACATTCCATTGCTTTTCCCAACACCGTCCATGCTACGATAACTTTTGGAAAGAGCGAAAGTCCGAACGTCTAATAACCTGATGGTATTTCGGCTTCAGACCCCGGTGCGCCGTGTCCAGCTGCTCGACCATAGGGATCTCGTCGCTGAGAAGATTAATGAGACTCTGCATGTTGGTGAGGTATTCATCGATATTCTCTTCCTTACCCTGGGTGCGTTTCTGGATCTCTTACTGAATCTGTTCCCGAACTGTCCCCGAAATGGGCTCGAAATTCTCTTTTAAAATAAGGCCAGGTCCAGAACTCCTTTTCGTGAATATCGAACCACTTCTAAGCTAGACCGTCAAGAAGGACCAACATAGACAACAACAGCTCCTCATATGTCACCTGTGTGAGTCGACGCTGATCCTCGATGCGAGTTAGGAAGGTATCAGCACTCAAGTGTGTACATCCGTCGAAGGGTAATTTCTAATTAAGGACTATTTTCCCTGAATCCCTATTACCATCCCCATTCCAAAAACTGCTATTCGCGCTATCATACCTCGCGGTAAAGTTCTGGGTTCGGTGGCCTCCCGTGTTGTCAATCCCATGCTTCACAGGCCTACTATGGCCCAGCATTGAGTTCGACTCTTCCTCTACCTATTCACCGCAAGTTCTCTCAGAGGGCCTGCCTTCCGCAATGATCGAGCTTAATCTTTGCCTTGTAACTCTACCTGCATTCCCATATGGATGAGAATTCTTAAATTCAGTATATGAGTCCGCCGGTGCCCTAGACTTGCTAAGGGTTCTTCTCTTTGATAAAAGAGTGGAACTCCGAATGGTGGTCTTCGGGCCGAGTAAGACCCGTGGGCGAAGGCGCGATGCCTCATGGAGATCCGAAGTGTCCCGTCGAAAATCGAAAAATTCGGGCCTGAATGTCGATTTCCGGGTTGGACTCAGCGGGGGTTCGTCAAGTTTTGGTGGAATGTTTGATTTCATGGGATCTGTTAATCTATATTTCTCTGGTATCGTCTCTCTACCCACTCGCACTTCGGCCTCCCAATTCGATATTATCCGTAAAGGGTTCAAATTGTAAAAATTCGCGTAATTGAATAACAGGACCAAATTAGATATCGACGCAATCGGTTGATAGAGGGATAGCTTATTTCTGGGAGTTGAAATAGCCCTGATTGATGCGCAAGTTGTGATCATCTTGGAGATTGCTCCCCTTCCACCGTAGGTTGCAGTATCTGCGAAGGTTGTAATGGTGACCGTGCTCACACTTGTTTCCGCTGAAACCGTGGCTGGTACCGCAGAAACACTAATCTCGAAGGGGGTCTTTGCTGTCAGAAAAGTGGTTGGTGAGGTGTGCTGTTGCGGGTGTGTTGGACGAACATGTTGTCCAACCCACTCCAAGTCTGTACCGGTATCCAGTGAGGTCACCGATGTCACATCCGATTCGCGTAGTGACCAACCCTTAAGAAGATCCACAGCTTTTCTTAAACGCGAATATCGCTCCCTACGAGTGCCTCCGCAATCCAACTATTGCCTAACATCACGCGAAAAGGATCGAGCAACGCAACGTTATAAGTATACATATATGACTACGTGGCTCTCACTCTTTAATCCTTCTCCCTCCACTCCCGTGCTTACTTCCTTACTCCGTCGAGCATGCACTGTGCATCGCTCTCTTTCCCCTATGTAAGCTCTCGCTCGGCAACCAACTAATGCTTTCTTCTTCTTTCGGACTTCAGGAATTGTGACTGATGTCAGTGACAATATGTCAACAATGAAAGAAGGAAAATGATTGTTTTTCAGGTTGTGTGAAACTAAGATAACACACAGAGTGATAGATAAATATGATTCACAGTGTTATTAGAACGAAGTGCAATTCACATATATCATAAACAACTAAAATCAGATACAATTATCATGCAAGCGAAATGCTATGAATGCGATAATAGGGTCAGGGCGCTCAAAGATTCCATTCAATCGATTGCTTAATTTTACGCTTGAGTGACAATATCCAGAAAATTTTCTTCCCTCAGCCTATTTTATTTTTGGAAAGAAATTTTTGACCATCAACTCCAAAGTGAACTCTTTCTCTTCCTTTAAGGTCACGTGTTCGAGTACACTCATAATGGGACAAAATTTGTTAATGATAATTCATTAGCAGCTCATTGCACAAGTGAAAGTTTCAGATAATTCAAAAACGCAAAAAGTCTCTCTACAAAAATTTTATTTTCACTTCGCCCACGTTGGGCGACAATTTATTACCGGGAGTCTCACAAACGGCCATGCAGTTCACGAAAATCGAGAATTCCGAAATTTATATTTATAATGCACCAGTCACCTTCAATTGTCGAATTTTTTCTAGCATTGACCTTCAGAATTCTTATTGATCACTCACTCTAATGTTTACAGAACGGAGATGCAATTTAAAATAAAAAAAAAATGATTCGCAAAGATTTCCGGCCTAACTCAAAGTTCTGAAAGAGTAAATTAGGGGAAGGGTTCACATGAAACAATGAGTCAGTTGAGACCAATTTATTGTTCAACAATATCACATAACTATTTATTCGAAGAATGACATGAATAGATAAATTTTTTTTCCCAACCGGATTTTCGATCGAGCAGTAGAATTATAATTTAAGCTAAGAATAATGTTTTTCGCCCCACTATCATTTTTTTCTATATTAATTCAGCAATTGGCACATGATTTAGTGGCCATGTTCGACTCATGCCAATCTCGCGACTCCGAAGTTCAGTAAAATAAGAAAATTGAACTCGGTCGAAGCGAACTCGCATTTTAAAAGGTCTAAAAGTCGGTAATTATGAGCTCGACCCCGAACGAATTTGCCAGAACACAAGGAAATGTACCTTGACCATTCTTAACTAGCCGAGAACTCTAAGGCACAAATCGAATTCAATTAAATAACAATAAGCCTCCAAAATTCACGTTCGCCTGGCTCGAATGTCGAAGAGAGGGTGCCTATCGATAATTCGCGCGAAAGCATGTGGCAGATTGTTTTCGCTACAATGCAATGGTCAGCCAATTGGAGCTCAGCAACAAACTTAGTCTTGCGGTAGAATTAATAAGATAACAAGACCCAATTTAAAAATACAAGGGGCGGCGGTGTGGTTCGTGAAGCCAAATTATAAGTGTCAAGTTACATGAGTAACCATTGTAATAGGTTTTCTTGAGATGATGTAAGCCCTATTTCTTTGCTGACGAGCAATCAAGGTGAAGACGTCGGCAAGCTATGTGGTCCAGATTTCGTCATATGTTAAAATTTAGAGCACACCCGCGCAGAGTATCAGCAGGAGGAAGTGAAGGATTGGTGACTTCCCCCGTGACAAAGCTGGAGTCTTCAAGGCAAAGATCCTGGGCGCATTCGGCTCACAGAACGCTCCACTTTCAGTCCCGCTCTCTCCCTCTTCCATCGTTCCTTCCTTCCTCGTCATCGACCATCCTGTCCGCTGCTCGGTGACGATCCCAGGTTTACAAAACCCAAGTTGACACGGAAAACCGGAGAAACGAAGGAATAATTCATTTTTTTCTATATATTAAAGTTTCGTAAGATCTCTGAGATGTAGGTGCGGATCAGAACTGGGCACGAAGTATTTCAAATAGAATTACAAATTACATGTATTTCACTCCGATGTAATTGAATTACATTTGAGAAAAATTACATTTTTTCTAATGTAATTGAATTAAATTACAAATTACTTGTATGTA
>JAWWEA010409256.1:0-11409 GCA_035222095.1 Andricus quercuspetiolicola | reverse complement strand
CCTCCTTTTTTACGTCGGCAATCGATAGAGCTGTGAATTTTACGCTCGAATATGCACTCAGGGCATAGGTCCGCTTTATCTGTGAAGGTCATGGTCAAGATCATGCTTAAGGTCACCACTGAATACGCCTTGTCAAAGGTAAAGAGTTAAGTTTCCAAACATGAAATATTAATTTTCTGAAGAAAAAAATGATCAAAATAATCGAATTTTAATCACGCAAAGATGAATTCATAATAAAAAAGGTAATTTTTAAATAAATAATTGCAGATGAATTTTCAACCAGGTACATAAGTTTTTTAATAAAACATTATATCTTTTGAGCTGAAATTAAAATGTTTTTTGATTAAAATAGCAAATACTACTTTTTTCCAGAATACATAACTTTAGTCTAAAATTCATGTCATTAGTTTTTAATATCAAAAAGCTGGTAGAGGCTTGAATGAAATTTATCTTATATAACGAATACACATATTCATTAGCTTTTTAATTGGAAATCCAACTATTTCATTTTTGTTAAAAATTTATTTACTTCAGCTAAACGTTCGACTATTTTGTTGTAAATTTGTCTTTCTTGCAGAAAATAATTCTTCCTTGTTGAAAGTTGTTGAATTCTTTTGTTGAAAATTTATTATTTTGCATGAAGATTTATCCTTTCAGTAAGAAATTCATCTCTTTGGCTTAAAATATCATTTACGGTTGAATGCGTAGCTTTTTAATTTGAAAGTTTACCGATTATGATGAAAATTTGTGCATTTTGTTAAAAATTCGTCTTTTTTGGTAGAAAAATCATTCTTTTAACCTGAAAATTAAACTACTCCAGTTAAAATGTAGCATCATTTAAGTCGAAAATTCCTCTCTTTTTGTACCAACTTCAACTTTTTTGTTTCAAAATGTAACTATTTGGTTGATTATTATTTAACTGTTTCGTTTGAACATTTAACTATTTTGTTGAAAATTTCATTTTTTGGTTGAAGATTTTTCATTTTACTTAAAAATACATATCTTTGGTTGAATTTTTAACCGTTTTGGTGGAAATTCATTTTTTTTAGTCAAAAATTAATTTTGTCATATGAGCATATAACTATTACATTTTTCGTTACGAATTTTACTTTTTACATCTTCGTCTGAGAAAGTATTAGATTTGTCCGAAACTTTACATCTCAGTTTTTGAACGAATTTCCACGTTTTACGACCCCTTGGTCCGAAACCCAAGTTTTGGAAATCGCGTCCGTCTGTCTGTCTGTCCGTCCGTAAACATGATAACTCTCGAAAGAATGAATGGACCAAAGCCATCTTTGTCACACTTTTTGTGGGTTCTAAAAGAAAGAACGAGTTCGTTAACCAGCATTCCTTGACCAACGGTTATGGTTACATCCATCGAAAACGCTATCGAAAAACCGAATATTTCATTTTTATGCCAAACAGCGGCAGATATGTGAAAAAAGGATGAAAAAAGAATTGAAGCCCTTTAAAATATCTACAATTTTTGTTTTAACTATTACTTGATAAGATTCGTTTTTTTCTGGTTTTATGAATCGAAATTGAATAAGTCGAAAATTCTAATAGAAATCATGTAAGAAATTATTTTTGATGTAATTATGAATATCTAATAGAATTTTAAGGAGAATACAATCAATAGAATAATGTCAGTGAGTAATGTATTTATTTCAAAAAGTATTACATAAGAAAACATTATTTGAAAACACACATATTGGAATTATAGAAGGATGTGAACAATAGCACTAAGAGTGACATTGTTGTTCTTTTTAAAAAATTGTTAGTCTGGTTACTCATATCCTTCACTGGCTCCTGAATTTCTTCTAAGATGTTGAGAATTAGGTAAAGTATTAGGAAGTGAAGAATGAAGGTAAACATTATATTCGCCTATAAATTCGTCAAATGTGGGTGGTTGCTGATCTTCGAAAGTATGTTGATGTTGGCCAAACGAAGCTTTAGAACCTTCCGAATGATCTCAGTGGTAATGAGGATTAGGATAATTATTGGGATCATGACTTTGATTCTGTAGGTAGCTATTATCAAAGCGGCTCATGTCGTTGTAAATTAACTCCGGTTGATGAACCTGGGAACCATGTTCCTGAAGTTGAGACTGCTGGCTAAATTGGTCATAGTGATCCGAAACATTCTTCGGTTTTGTACGTTTTCGATTTGGTCTTTTCTTTCCCTTCCGATATCCACCGGGTGTTAACGATTTATCTATTTCGTGCAAGGCAGGAGGTGGTTCTTCTGTTAAAGTGTCAGGTTGATGTTTAGGACTAGGAAGACCCTTAGGATAATACTCTTCATACAAATTTAAAGCATCCTTGTCTTTCAGTTTTTGTTTAAAATCTAGATTTCGCTTATCCTGAAAAGGTCCTTGTTGAATATGTGGGCCATGTTCTCTAAATTTTAGATCAAACATTCTTCTGGCTTCGTCATATTTATCATCCAGCTTCTTTTTTTCTGTAAAAAGACTACATTATATACAACAATCATCATGTATGAACCAAACGATCTAGATGTTGACCGATACTCTGCATTTGCTAAGTATCAAAAAAATTATTATTACGAGGGGTCTTTAAGAATGCTTCTAATTACTTAAGCACATATAGGCATACTTGAGAATATCTTTGAGTACAAAGGAATACTTGGAATATTTATATGTTCTTAGAGTGAAAAGATCGGATTACCCTAGATTATTTCTATATGAATAATTCCTCCGTGTTACCTAATATTACCCCAAGTTACGAAGGATAACTGGATTCCATGAAATTGTGGTGTATTACTCCGCCTAAACTACAGTCACGCTGATTTTCAACCAAAAGGAATATTGTTTTAACAAAATCGTTAAGTCTTTATCAAAATAGATAAACTTTTAACCAAATAGTTAAACTCTAAACTGATGAGATTATTTCACCACGAAGCAGTTGAGCCTTTATTTAAAAAAGATACATTTTTAATCAAATAGTCTAATTTCCAACTAAAAAAGATGAATTTCCGCTTAAAATGGAATTGCTAAATTTTCAATTATGAAATTGATTTTCATAAAAAAAACTGATTTGAAGAAATAATAGTTAAATTTTTAACTAAACCGATGAATCTTCAACTACAGCTGTTACATTTTCAGTTATGAATTAAATTTTGGAAAATAATTTCAACCATGAATTTACAAAAACAAAAATTAATTTTTAAACAGATAGTTTAATTTTTACACCAAATTAATTAAGTCTTCAACCCAGAAACACAAATTTTCAAAAAACAATTGAATTTACTAGATTATACCGGATTATTAGTTCGGATAACTGATTTATCCAGCATGAGAATATTTGACACTTTTTCGTAATAATTCGGAATTTTTCGAAATACTTGGGAATATCTAATAATTTTTTGTAATAATTCGAAATAACTAAAATATTAAGAATACTGGTACCTTCTTGTCTCAGCTTATTCATCAATAGCTCCTCTTTTGTGTAGCAGTTTCTTCTGGGTATTATTGGTTTCACGTCTGGTATATGTACCAGCTCATTCTTATTTGTATCATAAGAGAGATGGTGAGAAATATAAAAATTTGATTCTGGTGCCGGGAGAGTCCCATGGTGGTATTGATCACGTGGCGAATTGATATTTTCTTGTCTTGAGTATTCTTCGCTGTATTCTGGGCTTTGGTGTTGATGAGAAGCATGATCTAGCGGAGGTAACGGGAGTGGCCCGTGGCGGCATTGGTCAAGTAACCATTCGATATTTTCTTGATTCGAGTGTTCATGGCTGTATTCTGTGTTTTGGTATGGAATTTGATCATCTTGAATCATCCTTGAAGGCGAAGAAACTAGAGGAGGAAGCCCATTCTTGAACTTGAATCTGTTCACAAGATCTAATACTTCTGTGAAAATACAAATATAAAAAAATATGTAAAAAAAATCATCACATCTGATCTGAATGACCTGATAGATTTTCACCTGTTGAAATTTGTTGATGAGAAGATTTTGGAGAATAAGAATGATATCCATCTACATCCAGAGCCTGATGTGCTATTGCAGTTGGATTATATGTCGGAGGCGATGGCGTAGCGAGCCCAGAAGTTCCATGTGAATCTATTTTCTCTTTACCTTTCTTAGAAGACTTTTTTCCACTTACAATTTTTTTCACCAAACCTGCTGCTTCTGTAAATTAGGCAAATATAGATAAAACTCACCATATCGGAAACTAATAATCCAGATGTTGATAAGAAGGATAATGATTATGATACTTACCACTTTCATTCAAAGAAAGCATAAAAATTAGCACAATCACACCGAACAATAACCTCATTTTCTCTCTACGTGGACTAAACTGAGTTGTTTAAAATTTTGTACGAGAAAGCTTATGATTCTTCGTAAACCTGCTCGGTTATTTACATACTGGTCATTTGACGTACACTTGCACATAAAAAAGTAAAAAATAAATAGGGCGATGTACACTCATTACCGTTTTATTTATTTTACTTGATATGCTCCTCTATCTTCGAAGATAAGAATATCCTATCCACGTGTTTATTTCTTCATAACTGCGTAATAGTCTGAGCTCCAACGCGTCGTTGAAATAACTATTTGTATATATATTGTAGGATTTATTGAGTGAATTTTCTGTGTTGATATCTTATCTGACAATTATTCTAGCATATTTTCAAACACATACATGTCATTTTGGTTATTTAAAACTTTTTTTAATTTCCCTGTTCGATTTCGAAAGAGGCTCGTTAAACTCACCAGAGTCCGACAAGAAAGTTGGAATATCTGAGTCTCAAACAATTATATAATATTGTAAAATGAGTTTCAATATTTTTAACTGTTCCTTTAAATGTCGATTTATAATGTTATTGTTTGACTGAAAAATGTACCAGCGCACATTCATTATTATGACCGTAAAAATTACAGCTATGAAGTTTAAATTTTGCTTACCAATTTTTTTTTACAATATAATCAGAATTTAGGTTTAATATCGCATACTTTACAAACTGAAATGCTTTAAAAGAAGAGTAAATAAAGGTGCAGTTTCACCAAAATAGGTGATAAAATTCTTTCAAATAAAATTGATGTAGGTTATATATCTATGTAATATGAAAGGCTTCAAATTCCCAACCTTTCAAGTGAAAATATTGTGGTTTTAATGACATAGATGCATTTTTAACCAAAAGAATCTATTTTCAACCAAAATGATTTATTTTCTACAAAAAACCTCAATCCCGGTAAAGGTGAAGGTGAAGCTTCAGATGGTGAATAAAGACTGGGTGATTGCAATGCTAGAGGGATGAATGATCTTAAGGTGGGAGAATTACGAGAAACTATGCACGTATGGGAGATAAATATTTTATGTGTATCGGAGACAAAGAAAAAGGGATGCGAAATTGGAAACGAAGAAAATGGGGTACTGAAAGGTGGACTTAAATTATGGTCAGAAGTAGATAGTGAATCGCATGGTAGCCAAGGGGTCGGTTTGATTATGAATGAGAGAACAAGTCAGCATATCAGGGATAGTAGACTTGTATCCACTAGATAGTTTTGGGATAGAATGAAAGTAAGAATCAGAAGATTATTTATCATAGCGCGCTACGCCCCAGTTGATATGGACTGCAGCGATGTAAAAGACGTATTCTGGGATACTTTATGTGATACGATAAGTACTTGCGATCATGGAAAAAAAATCATTTTACGAAGAGATATGAATGTATGTGTTGGCGTCCAACGCCAGGGTAATGAAAGAGAGCTAGGTAATTTTGGGGGTCCAAGTACGAATGGTAACAGAGAAAGATTAGTTATCTCATGCATAGAAAATAGCTTATTTATTACAAATACTTGGTTTAGGCATACAATTTTCCGCATGCAGGCTCGGTGCAGAGGAGATAGCCACAGTATAATTGACTTCATTGGTGCGGTTGAAAGACCAAGAGAGCTAGTATAAGATACGAGAGTCATGAGGGGTTCTGAATGCAAAACTGATCATTACCTTCGAGTCTCCAAAATAAAGTTAGGTCAAGGGATGAAGAAGAAAGAGAACCAAGGAAACGAATCAAACGCGAATCAAGATTGAGATCTTACAGAAGCCGGAAGTGCGAATAGATTTTTAAAATAGGATAAACGAACATATAGACGAGGCAACTTGGAAGGCACTAAGCATCAACTAAGATATAGAGGGAACATCTACTGTGGTCTTCAATGTCATTATTAGGAATGCAACTGAAGTGTGTGGTATTGCGATTGTAGGAAGAATGTCTGATGATGCGTGGCGGAGCGATAAAATTCAAGCAGCCGTCCAAGATAGAAGTAAACTTTGGGAAGCCCTAAAAGAGTACGGTGTCAGTGTATGGCTCCTACAAGCAATAAAAATAATATATGCCCATAGGGAAGCCAGTGTGAGGGTAAATGGTAAGCTGATTGACTGGTTCGATATTATGCAGGTTGTTAGGCAAGGATGCGTTATATCGCCATAGACATTCATTATATTCATGGACAAGTATCCAAGGAGGGACCTATTTTTCGTCTTCAAGTTAAAATTTTTCGTCTTCAAACCGAACTCAAGGACACCTACAACAAAATGCTCCTAAGTGTCTTCATGGTGTTTATTTTGCGTGTATTAATATTTTTGCTTAACTGCAATAATTATTTTCTTCGGATGGCAAATCTGAAAATGTTATCCGTTTCTGCTTAATTTTTTATTTCTTGCTAATCTTCTGACGGAAAATTGTATATGCCTATAGTTCTTGAGACTGACATGTTTCAAATTTTCAATTAGAAAACCATTTATATAATAGACAATAAAATTCGCATCAACCAGTGTGACGAAAAATAGTTTATAACGGTGAAGTCCCGGGTTTCGGTTTAGAACTAGGAAGACCTTCAGGATAATACTCATCAAACAAATTTAAAACATCATTTTCTTTATACTTTTGTTTAAAATCTAGTTTTCGATTGTCCTGGAAAGGTCCTTGTTGTATAAGTGGGCCATGTCCTCTAAATTTTAGATAAAAAACTCTTCTAACTTCCTCCATTTCATCATGCAGCGCCCTTTTTTCTGTAAAAAGATTGCAGATATATGCAAAAATCATCATATCCAATCCAAACGATCCAGATGTTGACCGAGAACCTACATTTGCCAAGTACTAATAAAAATATCATCGCGAGGGGTCGCCAGCTCTCAGTTCGCTTCTACGAGGAGCATATTTTCTAAAAATACCTCAAAACATTTAAGCATATATAGGCACATTTGAAAATATCTTTGAGTACAAGGAATACTTGGAATATTTATATATTCTTAGAGGGAAATGATCAAGCCGAAAAGAGCTTCTAAAAATTCCGTCCAGCGGAAGTTGATTGCAATGGATTGTCGGATCCCAAAAAATTACCTTAAAGTATGTGAGAGTATTTGACATTTTTTTGTAATAATTCGGCATTTTTCGAACTACTTGAAAACATTTGAGAATTTTCGGGAATAATGCGAAATAACTGAAATACTAAGAATAATGGTACCTTTCCTGCTCAGCTCTCTTCTCAATCGCTTTTCTTCGGTGTAGCGGTTTATCCTGAACGCACTGAATTCACTAATGGTACATGTACCAGCCCATTCTTATTTTTATCATAAAAGAGATGGTGAGGAGTATTAAAATCTGATGGAGATACATGGAGAGTCCCGTGGCGGTATTGGTCGAGTAACTATTGGATATTTTGTTGCTTTGAGTATTCTTGGCTGCATTCTGGGCTTTAGTGTTAATGAGAAGTATGATATGATGGAGGTACAGGAAGAGTCCCGTGTTAGTATTGGTAAAGTAACCATTAGATGTTTTTCAGCCTTGAGTTTTCTTGTCTGCATTCTGGAATTTGGTGGTGAATTTGATCAGTTTGCCTCATCCTTGAAAACGAAGCAGCTTGAAGAGGGAGCACATTCTTGAAATTAAATCTATTCAGAAGATCTAATATTCTTGCGAAAATACAAATATATAAAAATATATACAAGACTCATCACATCTGGTCCGAATGATCGGATAGATTTTCACCTGTTGAGTTTTGTTGATTGGAAGAATCCGAATGATAAGAATGATACCCATCTAAATTCAGAGCCCGATACGCTATTGAGGTTGGATTTTATGTCGCAGATGATGACGTAGTGAGTTTAGAAGAGGCAAGTGAATCTGTTTTCTTCCTACCTTTTTTTAGAAGAGTTTTTTCCATAATAAGCACAAAAGTACCAAAGGACCTCATTTATTTTCGACGTAGATGAAACTAACTTAGGGTAAGGAGAGGCAGCGCCGACCAGTTACCAGTCAATGATTTTTTAAAAGCTTATAAAATATGAAATTAAACCATTTCTTTGTCATTTCGAGTTGTACATGATTGTATATCATATTTCTATAAGTATTATTTACATGAGTAAAACAAGGATTTGATAATTTAATTATTTCAAACAAGCTGTATTCCGTCGGCTTTACCCCACACCAGAGGGCAAAGGCGACAGCAGCTTTTTATGAGTGTCAAAGCATCTGAAGGTGGCAAACTATGATGGTTTTCTGTGGTAATTTATGGACTGAAAAGTTATCTTTAAACAAATCCAATGAAAAGAATGAGTTATTTCAAATAAAAATAGTGATAGCTGAGGTATAACCTCTTATTCGTTGTCATTACACTAGAGACACACTACGCGTAAAGGTTTCTTTCGTACCAATACAAAACACCTGCTCTGCCGACCAGATTAAAAATAATAATGTTTAATAGTTTCTTGCATGTAGCCTAGAAGATAAGTGGCTGTTCTACATTACAGATTGCTCATCGACAAAATTTATCATGCATTTAAGACCGAAGCACTTGTAAACTATTATTTTCGTCGGGCTTTCCCTTCTGGTAAAGCCTCAATTATTCACGATACTTAGTATATTTCAATCTTGAATTACGTTAAATTGTTATGATCACATCATGCGATATTGATTTATCTGTTAAAATATCAAATTTCCATACTGTAAGTATTGCAATGAATGTTGAAAGCTTTATATATCTTCCAAAGGATCTTCCATTCTTTTGTTGTCAAAACTGTTTTCTGCACAATTTGTCTTTTACAACGTCAATTTTCAAGGTTTTATTAAGCAAAGCTGACTTTATGATAAAATAGATTTACTTAAAGCGAAGTAAAATTCAAATTTTCAAATAATAGTGATGTTATAAGCAAAGTCACCTTTGCCCCACCTGTCGGCGCTGCCCCTCCTTACCCTACTTAGAATTTTTTACGGAAAAGCTTATGATTTTTAAGAAATATGCTTGCTTATTTATATACTTGTTTGTCTGACATACGCTTGTAGGTAACGAAGATTAAATGGGTAGGGCAATATACATTCCTTACAGTTTTATTTACTTTCCTTGACATTTACCTGAATCTTCAAAGATAAGAATATGCTACCCGGGTATTTGGTTCTTCATAACTGTGTAATAGTTTGAGATTCAGCACATCCTCGAAATAAATATTTGTGAATCAAATACCACACTTCAGCAATCTATATCAGTGAAAATCAAAAAGTTCACAATATCATGTCCCTAGAATTGTATAAGCTTGTATCTAGAAGAGGAACTTTGGTTCATTGTATTAATAGAGCTTTATCCATTGATATCGTATCTGCCCATTATTTTAACATATTTTTAAACCTATCGCTGCCATTTTGTTAACTTTGAACTTATTTAAATTTTCCTACAAATTTTGAAAGAGGCCAGTGAAACACACCCGAATCCGACAAGAAAGTTGAAATATCTGAATCTCAGAAAAGGATATAATATTGTGCAATGAGTTTCAAGACTTTTAATTGTTGCTTCAAATGTTAATTTGTAATAATTTTAATCTCACCTTTCGAGTCAAAATATTGCAATTTCAATGATATAGATGAATTTTCAACCAAGAAGATCTAGTTTCAACCAAAGAGATTCACTTTCTACTAAAAAAAACTCAACCATTGACAAAATACATGAATCCTCACCTACGTTGTTAAATGTTCTGTATCCGTTTTCAGTTGAGATGATTAAGTTTCAAACAGAAAGAAAAAAAGAATTGTGAATAAAATAATTAGATTTTCAATCAGAGAGATAAATTTTGAACCGAGGTGATCTTTGAAAGTACGTTGAACTGTTTGAAAATTTTTTGGAATCTTTGTCAATGTTTTTAAATTGGAGACAGGCTACGTCTCGTTTACATTTCCACAATATGACCTTCTCATTGCGTCAATATGGTCAAGAATGTCATACCATCGCGATGTGTTATCAAACTTTCCAATTTTTCACGCTCTATTTTAATAACCTTTTCCTGATTATTATAAACATTAATTATTATGAACAGAAAAGCAGGTTTTCACGAATGTGTCTGTCTGTTAGTCTGTAGATTTCGTCTTCTGTGCGGGTTTTTGAAAAAGCTTATTTGTTTCATGTTTGTAAGGCTATTTTTCATAATTAAAACGAAAAAGAAGTATAAAAAATATATTTTCAATGTAAATTACACAAGTTCACATCTTTTTACATTTTCATCCAGAGAAGGTATTAGATTTGTGTAAAATTTGCCTTCCAAGGTTTTTGTCAAATATCTACGTTTTTGGGCCCTCTGAAGCCGGAAAACAGTTTTTGACGAATGTGTCTGTCTGTATGCCTGTCTGTGAACACAATAAATTTCGAAAGAATCAACGTGTTTGATTGGGCTTTGGTAAACTTTTTGAGGGTCATGTTCGTTAGCCAGTCATTTTGAATAAAAATTAAAAAAGTAAGAGAATTTTGAAAAGTTTTGAGACCGTTTTCATAAAATTTGAAAACTCTGTGTAGGCCCATTGATAGTACTCAAAAATTTGAACAATTTATTTTCATGACATTTTGCGATAAAATGAAAATGTTCAGAGTTAAAACGTTTTCAAAATGCAAAAAAAGGAACGAGAATTAACATTATCAGCAAAACAACGCACGATACGAAAAAAAAGTCATAACAAAAAAATTGGTTTTTTTTCGCACATCCTACAAGATTGTCATAACGACTTTTTGAATTTTTTCGAAAAATCAAGAATCCACATTCTTATTGCACAAAAAATAATGAACAATCAGCAATTACATTTTACCGACAAACTATGCAAGACACGACGAATGATGATACGACAAAAATTGTGCACTTAAAAAATATCTACAAATTTGTCAAAACCACTTTTTGATTGGATGTGTTTTTTGTTTCATTCTTAAAAAATCATATTAGCAGTACAAAAATTCTCTCCGCAGAATGGGCACATTCTCATCAAAACTTTGCTTATTTAATTTATTTTCATCTCCTGTGTGGGTTACCAAAATATTTGATTTTTTCATGTTCTCAGCCCTATTTTTAATGTTTAAAACAATGAAATAACTATCAAAAAAAGATTATTCATGGCAAATTAAT
>JAWWEA010409017.1:0-11412 GCA_035222095.1 Andricus quercuspetiolicola | reverse complement strand
CGCATTAGAGTTATTGTTTTTGTTAGCAGTATATTGTTGGTGGAATTTATGGTTGCGTACTGAAGTTATATCGCACTGTGGTTTGCGCAGTAGACTCAGTTCGCATTTTCGGTTGCGCACTAGAGCTATGTTGCAACTTTGGATGCGCAGTAAGCTTCTGTGACACTTGCGCTTTACACTGAAGTTATGTCGCACTTCTGGCTGCGCAGTAGACTTCTGCAACATATTTAGTTGCGCACTAAAGCTGGGTTGCACTTCCGGCCACTTAGTGGACTCTTGTAGCATTCTGTGACGTGCTTGGATGCGTAATGGCGTTATGTTGTTTTTACGGACACACGGTAGGTTTTTCTGACATTGTTAGATGCGCGGTGGTGTTATTTTATACTTACTGGTGCTCTGTAGGCAAATGTGGAATTTGCAGTTGCGTATTACTTATGTCGAAGTTAGTGCTGCGTAGCAAATTGATATAGTAAATAAAGCTGCACAGTAAAGTTACGTGACACTTATGGACACGCTGTAGCGGTACATCGCATAAAATGTTGCGCAGTAGAGTTTTATAGAAACTAATTCTGCGCAATATATGATCTTGTATTTAGAACTATAGATTAGAGTTATGTAGCATAGGAATTTATAAGCAGAGTTGTATAATAGCTGAGGCTGCGCAGTAGATTTATATAACAGTTAGGCCTGCGCAGTAGTCTAACAATTTTCCAAATTCTTTTTTGACAATTTTGAAAATCTTTTGGAATGTTTTGAATACTTTTGAAATACTATCATGAAATTCATTTTTTTAAATAAAGGATAATTTCAAATCTTTTTAGGAATTTTAAGAAAATTTTGTTTATTTTCTTGAAACATTCCAAAATTCTTACAAAGATTCTAAATTTTTTTATGGAAATTTATTTTTAAAAATTGAATAAAGTCAAGCTGTAAAAAATCATTTTCATAAAAAAATAGGCCATCATTCCCTAAAATCGTATTGTACATTTTGCCGAGCCACGCAAGTAGAGAATTAACTTGCGATAAACCGATTTATGAAATACAAATATTTTCGAAAGATAAACTTTACTCGAATGAGGTTACACCTGATATAAATGACCGAAAACACCTCCAGCATATTCTTTTCGAATACATTGTTTTTCAGTAACTTCTCCACCATAAGGAAGTTTTTATTAAAGATGAAAGCCGTCTTCTTGCTTTGTACTACCGCGATTTTTCTCAACTTTATTGGTAAATATAACAATATATCTACTATTTTGTGTCCATATCAAATTGCACTATATTATTTTCTACACGAAATTGTTCAAATTCAGAAAACTTTTTTTTCCACATGGAAAAACTCGACATCGATAATGGCGTCGTTTCCGGTTTAAACACAATTGTTTTATTCCTCAACAAATCATAATAATTTAATAATATTTTACTATTCCAAATTAATATCTAACATAATTTATAAATTGCAGCATATTATTTTCTATTCAAAATTCATCGAATTAAGAAAAATTTTTCTCCATATGGAAAAACTTGACGTCGTTAATGGTGTCGTTTTCGGGATAATTTTTTTTTATTTTGCTATTCTCAATTAATATCTGAAACAATTTTAAATTTCAGTATATTATTTTCTGTTCGGAATTGTTGAAACTCAGAAAAAATTTTTTCCATATGGACAAATTCGACATCGATAATGGCGTCATTTTCGGTTTAAACACAAATGTCTTATTCCTCGACAAATCATAACAGTTTAATAAGATTTTGAATCAATATTTAGCATGATTTATAAATTACAGCATATTATTTTCTTTTCGAAATTCACCAAATTAAGAAAACTTTTTCTCCATACGGAAAAACTCGACGTGGTTAATGGTATCGTTTCCGGGGTAACTTTTTTTTTTTATTTTGGTATTCTCAATTATTATATTAAACAATTTTAAATTTCAGTATATTATTTTCTATTCGGAATTGTTCAAAGTCAGAAAATTTTTTTCCACATGGAAAAACTCGGCATCAAAAGTGGCGTCGTTTCCGGTTCAAATAAAATTTTTTTATTCCTCAATAAATCATAATAATATTTTGCTATTCCGAATTAATATTCAGCATAATTTTATATTGTAGTGTATTATTTTTTATTCGAAATTGTTCAAATGAAGAAAACTTTTTCTCCATATGGAAAGTCTCGACGTGGTTGATGACGTTGTTTCCAGTGTAAATTTTTTATCTATTTTGCTATTGCTATTGCTATTTGAAAACTAAATTGAATATTTCAAAGTAAAAGTTGCTGAAGTTCTAGAAATCTAAATTTTTATTGAATTGAAAAAACTTTGATTTACCATGAAAATTGATTAGACAGGATGTCTAAAATCAAAAAAATAAATTCACCTTTGTTTTCACTATTCAAAATGGAAACATTTTGCAGCAATTTGTAAATAATTTGAATCAATGGAAATTTGACAATTTAAATTTTAAGACTAAATTGAATATCAGCTGGATATTTAGTCAGCCATTGGAACCACTGCATGCTGTTATTCTAGTCGATTCAGAATTTTGCAGGATGTCGCATTTCAAGATCACAGTTTGAATAGGGTTTTCAATACATTATTTTAAATACTTTTTGTCTCAGAAGTGTAGTATTCAAAGTTTTTTTTAATGCACCACAATTTTTAGAATTTCATGCAGTATTTCAAGAATGATTATCTAAAATTCACGCGACAACCCCATTTCATATTCGGAGTAATATAAGTTCATCCATTTCTATTTCTTCTTACAGAATTTGGTTCACCGTCCTCCCTGGGATGTTGTTTTCCGAATAGGGAGCCAAGACCCACACGAGGTTTCCCAACAGGACTAGTAGGAATTTTTACAAATCCAGCCAATTCTTATGTGTATGTAAATTTATATGGTCGTCAACGCATCGCATCTGGAACTCGAAATGTAGTCATAACTGCTAAAAGTTATATTTGTGGAATAATAGACGATCAGTATCCGAGAGGTGAAATATATGTTCATCTATTGAAGAGAGTTCTCCTTAAAAACGAAAGGGAAGTGCGAGTCGCGGTTGCAATAGATCCATGGACTTTAGAGGAAGCGGTCTTGGATCCTGAAATACATGGGTCTTGTTATGGAGGGCTGCTAAAGGATAACAAATTGAGAATTAAAGAAGTCCAATTCGTACATGATGTACTGCTGCCACGACGAGAGGGATTTGCAATCATAGAAAGAATCTAGCTAGAAAGTAGGTCAAACAGGCGCTAATAAGTCCTGTCGTTCGACTGGTCCTTAGTCCTTCACAATCATTATACCTCCCGCTGAGCTTGGAATAAATTATCCTTCTCAAAAATAAAATATAATGTGCAGAAATATGTAAACGCTTTATTTATTAATATTCATAACCTTTACATAGTTGAAACAATGTATAATATTCAAATGTTTAGGTGATCATTTCTAATTCAAAGCGTTCAGAATTGAACAATTTTATTTTAAATTCAAGAATCTCGAAACTGAATGATTTCAGATTAATATTTCAAAAAAGGATAATTTCAAAACATTAGAAATGGAATATTTTCCATATAGAATTTTCGAAAATAGATCACTTAACTTTGCGAAATTCAATTTTATTCAGTTTCAAATTTAATAATTTTAGATTTATATATTCGAGATACAGTGAAACTCTGAGACTAGGCCGGTTTTGGGGCTGACGGTGGTCGGGAACAAACTCAAACTAACGCGACATAGGTTTCACCAGGTCTCTCTCCTGTTTCCCTCTCCCTCCTGTTTTGACACATCTGAGTGAGCACTGCAATTCCCCGTAGCTCCTGTCACCCAACCCTGCTGCGCAGCGTCAATTCTCCATTCCAAGTTGGTACCCTTTCCGCTTCTTTCGCACCTGAATATTCCTGTTGACCCCTCCGGTTGCTCCTGCACAAATTAACTCTTAACCATGCATAAGAATAATACATGCCTCAAACCTCAATCCAGATTTCTCTTTAAAGGATTTAACATTGTCAGGAAAGACCGACCCAGCCGAGTGGGTGGCGGTCTGTTGATTGCCATTAGAAACGACATCCCTCTCAAACAAATTAACTCCATTTATGGCATAGACGAAAATTTTGACAATCTGGCTATAGTTATCCTAACTAATCTAGATCAATTATTAATTGCTAATGTTCGTAGAGACTCAAACTTTCCCTGCATCCTGATTGGACGTGACTTTAATGCCCATCACCCATCCTGGGGCTCTGAATCTACTTGTTCATTTGGTAATTCTCTTTTTGACGCTATCTCCTCCTCTAATTTGTCGATAGGCCAAACTAAATCTGCAATAGATCTGACAATCGTTTCCAATAATCTAAATCTGATTTCATCGTGGACAGTTCTGGATGACAAAACAGGCAGTGATCATTTTCCAATGAAAGTACAGGTGGGTATTCGGTATACATATTACCAATTCTTTTCTCATGAATTCAATTTAAAGAGGGTGAATTGGAAGTCTTTTAAATCTTCTCTTTCTTCCATTCATAAAGAGAACGATCTCCCCCAGTTTAGCGTTCCCAACGACATTATCAGTTCTTGAAACAACTTTGTAAAGGACATTGACGATGCCCTACACAAGGTGGAATGAAGAGTGTGACAAAATAACCCGCATTGGACATGCGAAATGCAGACACTATCTGGCCCCTCAAAGTTATGAAAATTCCATTGATTTCCAAAAATACTAAGCATTAACAGCTAAAAGGCTTGAGGTTATGGCTTTTGAATCCCCCTTCTCCTACTTACAGCTCTACAAATCTCGAATACTTAGAGCACATGAATGCTTATGTGCAGAATTTTTTAACTATAGCAGACGATTTTACTCACTTAGATATTCCTGCCCTACCGGATTTCATATTATAAGATAGTCCCTCCCACTCTCAAAATAACCAAATCCTTCTTCTTACAATGGAACACCGATTCAAAATTTGGAAATTTTCGAATAATCTTTCACTTTTGATAAATTGCTCGTACTTTTGCGAAGTCCTAAAATTGAATCCTCATCTGGCCTGGATAAAACCAGCTATGAAGTAATATCCAATCTATCCAAACCCTCCCTACTTCACTTACTTCATATTTTAAACCGATAATTGATGAAAGTTTATTCCCAGACTCCTAGAAAGACCTCTTAATCTTCCTCCTTCCCAAAAATTCCATTAATAAATTCAGATCAATCGCATTAGCTTCCTGCTTTCTAAAATGTACAGAAAAACTCATTTCCAATAGATCAACATACTGGTTAGAAGCCAATAATATCTTTCCCCCTTCACAGCATGGATTGAAGAAAAACCGCTCTTGTGCCGGTAACTTGGCGATACTATCTAGTAAATTATTTTTATCGTAATCTAAAAATCAATTTACAGCTCGTCTATTTTTGGACGTTCAAGCGGCTTACGACAATGTCATCCCCAATATCTTAATCAGTGATCCTTTAGAACTCCGGCTACCTGAAAAAAATTTGTAAATTTATCCGCAATCTCACAAATAAACATAGCGTCTTTTTTCACAATCAATGGTGAAAATAGGGGTCCATTTGTAATCAAGAAAGGACTTCCACAGGGTTGCATCCTTGGTCCAGTTATGTATATATACAATTTGTACTCGTAAGCTGTATTCCGTAGTGTATCCCAGCTGTGGTATTTTGGAATTCGCAGATGCCATTCTTCTTTATTTTACTTCATACGAAATAAATGTCACAGTCCTCCAACAAAGCTTGATTAACATAAACAGCTTTTTAAAAGCAAGGGGTCTAACGGTTTCTTCACCTAAATTGAAATTAGTAATATTTGCAATTTCCTTACACAAATTACCCGAAAATATTTCAATCACCGTAGACAATAATACTATACACCTCTCAGAATCAGCTACCTTTCTAGGAGTTATTTTCCATTGCACTCTATCATGGGTGGTAATCAAGTCCTCAACATCCTAAAGTGTTTAAGTGGAACATGGTGAGAGTCTCACCCCAAAACACTCCAAATCTTATTTCGAGCATTGAGAAGGAGCTCTTTTGAATATGATTGTCATGTCTTGTCCAGTTCGAGCGACGACAAATTTTTCAAAAAACTAAACAAACTCCACAACAAATTTCCACGTGTCATTTTGGGATATCGCATTTCAACACCCATAATTGTTACGTAATCAGAATTAGAGGAACTTCCCATTTGATCTAGATTTCAACTGCGTTCGACCAAGTTCCTAATCAGATCTTTTCTCACTATTGATCATCCGGTCCACTCTATTCTCAAAAGGTTCTATTTCATAACCAAAAATAATCTAACCCTGTATAGTTTGGACAAGAATTTCTTTTTACTGAAATCTTATTACAAGCTGAAGGGGTATAAGGACAGAGTTCTCAACTCAGCCACCCCGTTATACTACTTTACTTCCTATTCTTCCAGATTCTTCCAACCCTTAATAGAACTTTAGCTGTGGAAAAAATTTCTTTCTAGCTTCGCTGGGACTCGAACCCAGGTCTAGGTTTTAAACATGCCTCAAAGACAGATAAAAACTATTTCACACCTCCTTGCCCTTTAATATTATTTTACTTTTTTTAACAGAGTACAAAAATTTATTGAAATTTTAGTCAAAATAATTTCACTTATTTCAATTGAATAACATGATGTATACTTTTTTGACTTGAAAAAAATACCGATTTAAATTTGAGTAACCAATTGATAATTGACTTTGTGCTTCAGAAATTTAGTTGAAAATTAACTTTAGTGAAAAACTACTGACATTTCAGTCAAATTTTAATAATTCGCAGTAGAAAATGTTTGTTTACACCTTAGTGAAAAGAATTCCACAAATATTTCAATTAATTAACATAGACATAATTCTGCTCCAGACTTTAGACTTTCAAAATTAAATTCGACACTCTGCAATTGGATCAAATTAATTTTTGTTAAATTGAAAAATTAAAGGTTTGAATGCAAAAATCTTTCACCCTTCGAAATTGAAATTTCAATTTAAAATTGTGAATCTTCAGCAAAAAAATTAACTTTTAACAAAGTAGTCGAAATTTCAACCAAATAGTTGAATTTCCAACTAAAAAGAATCAATTTTTAACCAATTAACGGAATTTTCAACTAAACAATAAATTTCCAACCAAAAATGGACCAGTTAAATTTTTAGTTGAAATAGTTAATTTTCAACAAAATAGTTAAATTTTTAATCAAAAAGATAAATCATCAACAAAAAATGATTTTTCAATAAAATAGCTAAATTTTCTGCTGAAATTAAGAAGTGATTTTTCAAACCAAAATGAAGAATTTTCAAGCAAAAAAGATTTTTGAGACATGTATAAAAAAATGTCAACTAAATTTTTTAAGTTTTAAGTTAAAAAGACAACTTTTTTACAAAGTTATTAAATTTCCATGCCAAAAAGATGAATTTTCGACAAAATACATGAATGAACAACTAAAAAATATAAGTATTTAACCAGGAATGGAATACAATTACATCTTCAGTTTAAAAAAGTTAATTTGCAATTTACAAAAAAAACGTTTTTACAGCAAAATAACTAGATATAACTAAAAAAGGTAAATTTTTCAACCAAAAATGGAATAGTTAAATTTTCAGTTAAAAAAGTTAATTTTCGATAAAAAAGAAACTAATTTTCCACAAAATAGTTGAATTTTTAACCAAAGAGATAAATTATCAACAAAAAATGGATTTTCAAAAAAGTAGCTAAATTTTATGCCAAAATTAAGAAGTGATTTTTCAAACCAAAATTAAGAATTTTCAAAAAAAAATATACATCTTGAAAAAAATAGTTAAATTTTCAGTTAAAAAAGTTAATTTTCAACAACGAGAAAAACTAATTTCCAACAAAATAGTTGAATTTTTAACCAAAGAGATCAATTATCAACAAAAAATGAATTTTCAACAAAATAGTTAAAATTTCTGCCAAAATCAAGAAGTGAGTTCTCAAACCGAAATGAAGAATTTTCAAGAAAAAAAAATACATTTTGAAAAAAATAGTTAAATTTTCAGTGAAAAAAGTTAATTTTCAAAAAAAAAATTAATTTTCAACAAAATAGTTGAATTTTTAACCAAAGAGATAAATTAACAACAAATAATGAATTTTCAAGAAAATAGTTACATTTTCTGACAAAATTAGGAAGTGATTTTTCAAACCAAAATAAAGAATTTTCAACAGAAAAAAAAAATTATTTTGAAAAAAATAGTTGAATTTTCCACCAAAATTACGAGGTGAATTTTCAAAGCGAAATTAAGAATTTTTAACGAAGAAAGATTTTTCAGTCAAGGAGAAAAAAAATTTCACCTAAATTATTGAATTTTGAAGTAAAAATAACGAATTTTTAACCCAAAAATGTGAATTTTCAATAAAAAACTGCATTTCCATAATAATAGTGAGATTTTCCACCAAATTGCTAAGTTTTCAACTAAAAAAGATACATTTTCAACAAAAAATAGATAAATTAAATTTTTGATTAAAAAATAATAATTTTCAACCAAAGAAATTAATTATCAACATATTAGTTAAATTTTCAACCAAAGTGATGAATTTTGAACTAAACTGATGAACTTTAAACCAAAAAAGATCAATTTTCCACCTAAAATTGGTGAATTTTTCATAAAATAATTAAATTTTCTGTTAAAAAAAGAATAATTTGCAACCAAGAAGAAAAAAAAAATTCAACTAAATGGTTAAATTTTCAATCAAAGTGATAAAGTTTCAACTAAAAGGTCGAATTTTCAGCCCGAAAATTTGCATTTTGAATAAAAAAGTTCATTCTCGACCAAATAGTTAAATTTTCTACTAAAATAGTTAAATTTTGAAACCAAAGAAGATCAATTTTCTACCAAAAAATGGTGAACTTTTCACAAAATAATTAAATTTTCAGTTAAAAAAAAAATAATAATTTTGAACCAAGAAAAAAACAAATTTTCAAGTAAATAGATGAATTTTCGATCAAAGCGATGAAGATTCAACTAAAATGACGGATTTTCATCCCGAAAATATGAATTTTGAATACAAAATGATTAGTTTATTTTCAATGTTATTTTTTATGATTTGAACAAAAAATAAGCATCACACCGAAAAATAATTAATAAAAAGCTTGTAGATCTTTTTTCGACATTTTCAGGAGATAACTGAAAAATCCCGAAAAATAGAACTCTCGCTGGAAAATTTAGGAGAAAGAAAATATTCGAAGTAGAAAGTTTTGATATTAACGAATTTCAAAATTGCAGAATCTTAAAATTTGAAAAATTCTTTAATAATAAATAGAACGAACTTCTTTTAGTTGATGAACATACTTTTCATTTTATTTATTTATTTTTTAATCAATTTTGGAATTGTTTAGATCCAGTAATTTTCAAATTCGTCAATATTATAAACTGGAAGAAATTTCATTATTTCGGAATTTTCCAATTTAGGAATTTAAAATTACTGGTAATTTTACACTTTTGGGAATTTTATATTTCGAATATTTTCTTTTTAGAGAATTTCACAGTGGCGAGAATGTTCTTTTTCGGGATTTTTCGGTCAACCCACTTTTAGAAATCTTTTGAAATTTTCTTTCAAAACGAAGAACCATTTTAAAATTCCCCAGGAATCTAGAGAAAATTTTATTATTCTCTTGAAATCTTTCAAAAATTCTTTAAAAAATTCTAAATTTTGTTTCAAAATCTCCAAAAATCTACATTTTGTTGAAAAAAATTTAATTTTTTAAAATTCAAAAATACTTTTTAATTTTTCTAAAACTTCTAAACGTTGTAAGTTTCTATTACATCGATTTAAATTTTTCGTAAAATTTAATAAAAATTCTGCGAAATTATAAAAATTCCCCTGAAATCTTCCACGATTTCAGAGCCCAAAAATAATTTGTTCGGAACTGTGCGTGAATCTCACGTCGCACTTTCGGCTGCGCAGCAGACTGACGTAAGTTTGGTTGTTGCGCACTTACAACTGCGCAAGTGACATTTGTGGCTTTTGTAGTTACATACTCGAGTGACGTCACGCTCCCTGCTGCGCAGGATACTTTCGTGTCATTCGTTGTTGCTCACTAGAGTCAAATCGCAATTCCAGCTGCGCAGTAGACTTATGTGGCATATTTAGTTGCGCACTAGAGTTATCTGGTACTTGTAGCTGCGTAGTATATTGCTGGTGGAATTTATGGTTGCGCACTGGAGTTATATCGCACTGTGATTTGCGCAGTAGACTCATGTCGCATTTTCGGTTGCGCGATAGAGCTCAGTAGAGTTCTGATGATTTAGGATTACGCCCTAAAGTTTTTATGTATTCTGTGAATCCTATGAATTGTGTGCATTCCGTGCAATCCGTGAATTCCACGAACTCCGTGAATTCCGCGAATTCCATGAATATTATGAATTCTGTGAATTCTATGAATTCTATTAAGTCTCTGGAAGATCCGGAACCGAAAGTTTCGGATCCGGTCCTCCAATAGACCCGCCCGAAATGTTTCAGTCCAGATTTTGCACACCACTACTTAAAATCTTCGAAATTCCTTTTCGACAATTTTGAAAATCTGTTCGATTTTTTTGGAATCTTCTTAAATATTATCTTACAATTTATTCTTTAGAATGAACGATCGTTTTAAATTTTCCTAGGAATGTTGAGAAAATTTGCTTGTTATATTGAAACCTTTTAAGACGCTGAAAAAGCTTCTGAGCTTTTTTCGAAATCTTAAGAAGTATACACTTTATTTTAAATTCTTTGAAATCTTTCAAAATTATTTTTCTATTTTTTAAATTGTTTCAAAACTTCTACATATCTTTCAATATAATTTGAATATTTTTGTAATTTTTTTTTAATTTTCAAGATTAAAAAAATTGTCTAAAAATTTCCAGATTCTTTTTTGACAATTTTGGAAATCTTTTGAAATGTTTTGAATACTTTTGAAATATTATCATGAAATTCATTTTTTTAAATAAAGGATAATTTGACATTTTTTGGGAATCTTAAGAAAATTTTGTTTATTTTCTTGAAACATTCCAAAATTCTTACAAAGCTTCTAAATTTTTTTATGAAACTTTATTTTTAAAAATTGTATAAAGTCAAGCTGTAAAAAATCATTATCATAAAAAAATAGGCCGAGCCACGCAAGTAGACAATTAACTTGCGATAAACTGATTCATGAAATACAAATATTTTCGAAAGATAAACTTTACTCGAATGAGATTACACCTGATATAAATAACCGAAAACACCTCCAGCATATTCTTTTCGAACACATTGTTTTTCAGTAACTTCTCCACCACAAGGACGTTTTTATTACTTAAAGAAGATGAAAGCCGTCTTCTTGATTTGTACTACCGCGATTTTTCTCAACTTGATTGGTAAATATAATAATATATCTAGTATTTTGAGTCCGTATCAAATTGATCTATATTATTTTC
>JAWWEA010408896.1:0-11417 GCA_035222095.1 Andricus quercuspetiolicola | reverse complement strand
CTCGTCCACCTGATTGACAGGTTATTAAAATATTAACACCCTGCACCAAAGGGTGTGCCAATTGTAGATATTATCCCATTTTACATTATAATTGCGGAATCTGAGACAATAAATTTCAAAGTGCGTCTCTAATAGAGCACGAGCGAAACAGGTGCATTGTAACTGCTTTAAGTGTATTGACCCCGAGAGGCAAAGTCCGGATAACATTGAAGTAACTGATTTAAACCCAAAGTGACACGTGAACTTTAGACCGTTGTATCTTTCGTTAAAAAGGTGTCCATTAAAACAAACTGCCCGTTGTGCAGATCTATCTTCGTTTATCGTTCTGACTGCCCGGAGTGCAGATCAGTCTTGAATAAGTTCTTAAAAACTGCCCGTTGTGCAGGTCTATCTATCTATCTTTGTTCTTTCTCCATGAGAAACCCCTTTTTATTTGATTCCAATAATCTATAAATCGTTTAGTTAATAATTAACTAATAAAGTTAACTTAGCCCAAAAGTTGGCGGTTACAATATATCACCACAGTATTATTTTCAGCTTTTCGACCTCAACAATTTGAAACAAATAAATGCAGCTCTTAAAAATTCTTTTTGAAGAAAGAACGAGTTTTATTTTAAATTTCACCGGATTCAATCTTTCAAATATAATTCCACTCCAATTAAAAAAACAGTTCTTCGAAAGGCTCAGTGCTGCCTAATTTGAAGTGGAAATTATTCAAACGCCTTTTTTCTAATTTTGGTTATTAGTTGCGAATGCAATGTTTTCTTCGCGTTCAATATTTCTGATGTATTTAGTCTATTAAATATTTATATAATGCCTCAATTATTGAATTAGTATTATAAATGTGTATTGGAAAAAATTGTTTAAAAGAATTTATACTTGAGAATTTAGTTTTAATTAATTCGCTGCAATACATTTGGTTCGTCGGTATTTATTTGGTCCATACATGAAGCCTTTAGGGGAAAAGTATGACGCAGATAGGTTTAAGGAAAAACCGTAAAGAAAAAGTTCCGAGAAAAAAAAAGTAACAGAAAAGGTTCATAGGAAACAAGGCAAACAGACTGCCTTCAACTAAAACAGTCAAAAAAGTTTTAAATTATTAATAATAACAAGAAACGCATTGACAAGACTGTGGTGAGTGTCTTTATATCCACAGAAATATTCAATAGCCATCAAGAACTACGCCTACCACATTTATTGAATCCCGTCTTGATTCCCTTCAATTGAAACCGCCGAAAAATTCTAAATAAATTATTATAAAAATTAACGCATTCCAAAGACTGTAGGCAATTTCCTTGTATACACACAATAATTTAACAACCCTAAAAAACTACGACCACCACATTTAACGAACCCTTTTTCGACTGCCTTCAACTAAAACCAAGGAGAAGATTTTAAACTAATGATAATAATAATAATCTCTCACCCAGGAGGTTCGGGTTCGATTCCCGGTACCGGAACGAAGGCGTAAGGTTATGGCGAATCCATCGCCCAAGAGCTCCGGCTGTTGCAGTCAGCCACGCTGCATTGGGCTAACTCCTCAATGCAACAAATCATGCGGTTACTTCACCAGTATCGCGCCGTGCCACCCACAATAGGCGTCTCTCGGGTGAAGGCCATGGTTCAGTTGGAAGTGGCAATAGAACCGAACCAAGGCGCTGACTAGGCAATGCCCCCGGACAAATACGAGAACATGATTTTAAATGATGGGACCAACTCAGGAGGGACATCTTTACCTGTTGGCAGGGAAGCTGACCGGCGCGAAGAGGATACATGCGCAGGTTACATGAACGTTGAGTTAATATGCACCTGGAATAAGCTCATACAACGCCTCAGTATTTAGGAGATCAGGTATCCTTTTTACGCAACAGAGGTTATGAAGCTCTTTATCAGCAAGAACAAGAGAAGCATCCTCCAGCTAACATATCACCCGTTTTAGCAAGACCAACTTTGCAGACATCCGATAAGACCAACATGAGAACTAGGAGAACAAAAATCCACCAAAAAGTTTTTCTCATGATGGACAAATTAGCTGAAGTTAACACAGCTCTTTGGGATATGCTCTCGGAAGATGTTAATTTCTGGAATGTGAACTGTGTAGTTTACGAGAAGGCGGTTTCCCTACTTAGAGACAATAGAAGTAATGATACTTCAGTACGCCTGAGTAAGACTCGCGAGCGTACTGCACAGCTCGAGTTTAAAATTAAAACAGCGAGACGGCATGCATCAAATATTCAGTGCGTGATTAGCTACATAAGGACAAATAAAAAGTTCACTCCAAAAGTGAAGGCACTTGCAAGAAACTTAAGAAAAGCAAATCACTTGCTGATCGAATGTAAACTGTTGACCATCAAGCGTCACTGGACACAAAAAATAAGAGCTCTTTCAGCAGCGAAACATCGCATTGAACAACGAGTAAAGTGGATTCAGGAAAATTTCACCTTTTCTACTCATCCTTTCCGTGTGTTCAATAAAGTGCCATGTGCTGTTAAAGATCCGCCTGGGCGAGAAGAGGTTCAAGTCTTTTGGAGGCAAGTATATGGAGAGACTTATCAGCTAAATGAAGATGCTTCATATCACTATTTCGTAACTTTTGCCGGATCCAAACGTTACAAGGTCCACAGGAAGAGTGTCCACTTATTAATGCTGAAAAAGTGAAGAAAATTGGCGCTAGAACTAAGAACTTTTCAGCGCCAGGGCCAGATAAAACCAGCAACTTTTAGTGGAAGGAGCTCACTTCTACGCCCAAACATCTAGCTCGTATATTTACTGCTTTCTTAAACGGAGAAGAACGCCTTTCGCAGTGGCTAGTAGAACGATGCATGGTACTGATTCTTAAGGCCGGAGATTTGTTTAGTCCAAAGAACTACAGGCCCATAGCTTGTTTAAACACCAGCAACAAGCTATTCACTGGCATCCTCAAAGAGAGGCTAATTACGTCGATCGAGCCGGTGTAATACAATAATTGAACAACGTGGATGCAAGAGAGGGCGGCCAAGTTGCAGGGAGAACCCGTTAATAGACAAGTGTATTACCCAGAACATATAAGAGAGGAGTCTTCCAAGGAGACTCTCCAAGTCCGATACTCTTCTGCATCTCCCTCTTGCCTCTATCTGTTGTACTCCGAAGCAAGAGATCTGAATATCCATGCGGCCCGCCGAACAGAAGACGAAAAAAAGGTCAACCACCTTTCATACATCGATGACCTTAAACTCTTTGCCTCTTCAAAAGAAGACCTCAACATCCTTGTGGCGGCGGCAAATAGGTACTCTAAAGCGATTGGCATGAGTTTCGGACTGGACAAGTGTGCCTGCGTCCATCTATGCAAAGAAGGACTAGAAACTACATCATCGCGTGACAATCAGGATGTTCAACTCATAGGTGGAAATACCATTTAACATCTTGGTGATGGAGAAACATATGCATATTTTGGAATACCGCAATCGAGAACCCAAAATATGCATGTACTAAAAACGGCCCTTGAAAATAGGTATTGCCAAGTTCTCAGCAAAATTTGTGCTTTCGAATTATCTGTCAAGAATAAGATCCAGGCGACCAATATGCTGGCCATTCCTATACTGCTGTATACTTTTCGCGCAGTAAAGTAGAACGTCCATGACCTAAAGCAACTTGACCGAAGCATGCGCAAGTTGATGACAATCCATCGAAGTCATCATCCTAGATCTTCCGTACCTCTAATGCACCTCCCTCGAGGTAAAGGGGGCAGAGGTTTGCTCAGCTTGGAGTGTCTTCATCGAAGAACGGTTCTGGCTACAGCCTGCTCAGTTCTAAATGGCACAGATTTTCTTATGCGACTCGTACATCAACAAGAAGTCGTCAATGCTGCGGCGTTTCTATACCGTGCCGCAGATAGGGCCGCGGAAGAGCTTGGTATTTCATTTGATTCCAGCGACGCTGCACATGGCCTAACGTCACTAACACCTTTGATGCAGAACTTACGCTTCTACTAACTTACGCTTCTACTAAGAGAATATGCTAACAAGCCCCTTCATGGTGAACTCTACGCCATTATACGTAGAGAAGAGGTGTCGATGGGCCTGTCCTACATGTTTCTCTAATCTGCTGGATTGAGATCGGAGACTGAGGGATTTCTCTTTGCTTGTCAAGACATTAGACAATAGATCTTCCTTGCGTGGATAGTGATGCTTTAAAACTCTGGTTAAGGCGGGGAGAAATCTTTCTGGAGACAGAAGGATTTGTCATTGCCTTACAGGACAGGGTAATTAAGACGAGGAATTACCAGAGACATATTCTCAATATGACGGCAATGATTGACAGATGCCGCCTTTGTTGAGATTCCAATGCGAACATCGAGCACATCATTGATGGCTGTACGATGCTTGCCTTGCAAGAATGCACGCGCAGACATAATGATGTTGCTGGGATAATTCACCAAAGAATTGCCCTGAACACTGGCTTACTGGAAAGTTTTGAGCCTCACTATAAATATAGCCCAGTTAAAGTACTAGGGTACGAACACCATCTCCTCTACTGGGACAGGATTATTCTGACTGACTATCTAGTCAGACACAATCGGACAGATGTTCTCTGGTTAGATAAACGAGCTCAACATGTGAGAATAATAGACATGAGCGTTCACCTTAACAATAACATTAGGCTCCGATATACTGACAAGATCCAGAAATATTCGGAGCTGAAGCAGGGTAATAGAACCGTGTGGAGGGTGAACAAGGTCACCATCCACCCGGTCGTGATCTCCTCCGCTGGGAACGTTCATGCGAGGTGCGCACAAATTTTGGAAGAGCTGGGAGCCCGAAATTTGCTACATCTAGTGCGGACGAAATCGCCCTCTGCGGCCATCCCGCGTACACGGCAGTTGACTTTGATAAACACATTTTTATATTTGGACGTTTAATATTTGAAATTTTTATTTATTGACCTTTTTCTTTGTATACGTGTATGCCCGTGTGCGTGTGCGAAGTTGCGTTTGTCCTCGCCGTTCAACTTGAGATGAATTAATATTTTGAATCGTTTGTCTCAGTCGCTGGTATTGGAACTAGCGTTTCTAAAAAAAGATGGATCCCTATAAACGGGCTCTCCAGCATTAGTGTTGAATTCCTATAAGGCTCTCCAGGATGAATGTTTGGATCCCTATAAAAGGGCTCTCCATTAAGAATGTTGGATTCCTATGAACGGGCTCTCCAGTATGAATGTTGGATTCCTATAAACGGGCTCTCCAGTATGAATGTTGGAACCCTATAAACGGGCTCTCCAGGATGAAGGTTGGATCCTTATAGGGCTCCCAAGTGTGATTGTAGGATCCCTATAGACGGACTCTCCAGTATGTATGCTTGTGAATTATGACGAATGCGCAAGCAGAATATAGATTTCCGACACAACGACTTACACTAACGAATCTAGTTTAGTAGCGAAGTACCAGGTCATAAGTACCTGTGGGATGGATAGTGGGCCCATTTAATATAATAATAAAATAATAAAACCGGGATCACCCGAGAACAAGTTTGAAGAAGAAATAATAATCACGAGCATCACACGAACAAGCAGCGGCAATTGCTGTTCTTCCTTAACCTGGTGAGGCTCCAGCACCACGACATCCTCCAGGGGTAGATAGCCTAATACAACTAGAGCCAGAAGCAGAGGGTCAACAACCCAGAAGGCGATTCAAATGGACATACCATATGAACAGAGATGTAATGCGCTTTTATTTTTTGACAAAGAAAAGTGTGCAAAGTGTGAGGAAAGAACATCATCGACTTTTCTTACTTAAGTACCCAGAACTAGTCACAAGACCTGATTGAAGCTGAAGGCATACAATCTATGAATAATGAACATCAAGTTCCGGATCCACTAGAACCACATCCGGGCATTAATAATGATGATCTGAACAGTAAATCCCAAAAAAAGTACAACACCTTAAAAGAAATTTTGGAAATGCTTTACTAGAGTTCACGCTCGTAGAACCAACACAAAGGCATACTCTGCCCAAGATGAACATCACAAATGATCTTCGTGCATTAATAGAACACCTAAAGAGCAAGCTTTTACCTATGCATTTGAACGCAACACAAACTGCGTTAGAGGTGCAAACTCTTGTATATTGTGTATCTGTGGCAACCGTTAGAACGTTGGGCCGCAGAACTAGGCCTACAAATGCAGTCTTTGCCCCATGAAGGGAGCGAGATCAACCATGGAAGATCAGGTTAGATATGGATGTCAGCAAAGTAAGGTGTAAATAAGGTCGACTGACTCAATACAAAAAAGGAAATAGAACCAAAAAGCTGATACACTATGGTACTAAAATCATCCACCCTCGGTACAACAAACATAAACACCATCAATATTGGACATGGTCCGGACATGGTGTACATCTTCTGGTACAAGCACCTCACTAGTGTCCATCCTGCCTTGGCAAGGTGTTTGCAGAAGCCGATCGAACACCCTAATCTGATGCCAAGCTTTATGCACCAGGGTCCTACGTATATATTGCCTAAAAAACCAGACGCTCAAAATCCATCTGAATTTCGACCAATAACTGTGTTCCAACAATATATAAATACCTCACAGCTATCATAGCCGACAAGGTATATCCTCACTGCGACGAGAATGACATCCTTACAGAAGAACAAGAAGGATGTTGTAAAAATTCGCGAGGCAGTTAAGATGTAGCCACCAAAGACGCAGTTGTCATGACGCAGGCTCGTAAACATCAAAGAAACTTGTCGGGCGGTGATGCTTTGAGGTGTACAAGAATCAATTATTTTGATCATGGACAACCAAGGATAACTAGATCAATACACATGACGACGGGTCCATTTCAAGGAGACTCCTGCAGTGCATTATGGTTTTGCTTGGCGTTAAACACACTGAGCAAAACACTAAACAGCATGCCTCATGGGTTTCAAATACATGACAACGAGGATGGTCATCAAGTGACCCATCTTCTATGTATGGATGACCTGAAGCTATACGCTGGTTCGGACCAGAAACTGCAGCAAGTGATCGATGTTACAAAGCAGTTTCAAATGTCATGCACATGGAGTTCGGTGTAGATAAATGCAGAACAGTGCATTTAACTAGAGGAGAAGCAAGGACCGCAAAGCTAGAAAACGATTTCGAGAGTGAGATCGAGCCAATGGCTGATGGCTAGTCATATAAATACCTGGGTATTCTCGAATCTAAGGGTATTCAGCACACGATAGTTAAGATAAACCTATCGACTGTCTTCACTACAAGACTCAGATTGGTTATGAAGAGTTCTCTTAACTCGGCAAAGTAGATTATGGCAATCAACACCTATGCCATCCGTATCCTCGCCCGCTCCTTCGGGCTCATCAAATGGTCAAACACCGGCCTCGAACGACTAAACAGAATCATCCGCGTAGAAATGACGAAGCACCGAATGCACCATAGTAATTCGGCGATTAAAAGGGTAGTTCTACCACGACATAGAGGGGGTAGGGGCGTTTTAGATGTCAAGAAACTGTGTAAGTCACAAGTTATACAGTTGCGCGACTATTTTAACAGCAAGCGAAATGTTACGCTTTATAACACCATCTGTAAAGCGGATCTTGACTACACGCCCTTGAATTTGTCCTCAGAGGAGGCCTTGAATATCAGCGCAGGAACCATAGAGGAATTAGAAACGCAACGGAGACAGAAAATCATCCACGGCGAGCACCCCCAAACGTTAGATCAACATGAAGTGGATAATGAGGCATCCAATATTTGGCTGAAAAAGGGCGTCCTGTATCCAGAAACGGAAGGATTCGTCATTACGATTCAGGACAGGGTCGTCAGCACTAAAAATTATCGCAAATACGTGCTACATCAGAACATGGTCGATCGGTGCCGATTGTGTGAAGATACCAACGAATCTATTGGGCACATTATCGATAGTTGTCGCGTGATGGCTCAAAGAGAATATACGCACAGACATAATGATGTGGCGGGCAATATACATCAACAACCGTGCCTAAACCTAGGACTCTTAACAGAATGAATGCCTTTCTATAGATACATTCCAATGCCCGTTTTAGAAAACGAATATTACATCTTGTATTGGGATGTTACTATCCAGACAGATCATTGCATTCAAGCCAATCGACCCGATATCGTGATGCGAGAAAAAAAAGGTGAAAGAGTCTACATCATCGGCATTGCTTATCCACTTAACCGAAATTTGCAGGCAACCTGTACAACCAAGATCCACAAGTATAGTGAGCTAAGGCCTGTCACATTGTGAGGAACTTTTTAGACCATCAGGAAACAAACGACTAAAAGCACCTGTGGAGTAGCAGATGGTAGCTCTAAGAAAGCATCCAGAGGCGACTGTTGTCACCTCCAACGCCCGCGCCCGCTGTGTTACGATAACAGCGGTAAAATACGAACTCCAATCTATACCATGCTCCTAATGTCGGACTTACAACTTCATCGCAAAAGATTTCAAACCTCGTATTAAATTAACTTATAATATCCTCATCTCATCAGTCACTTAACTTAGTCCGTGGCTATGATGAAAAACCGAAATCACCCGAGAACAAGTTTTAAAAAAATAACAAGCGTATTTCCAAGACTGTAGTGAATATCCTCATATCCAGAGAAATATCCAACAACCATAAAGATCTACCCATACCACGTTAACCGAATGCCGTTTCGACTGCCTTCTACTGAAACCGCAAAAAAAATGTTAATGAATTATTATTATAACAAGAAACGCATTCCAAAGACTGTAGTTAATACCCTTACATATACGGAATAATTCAACAACCCTCAAAAACTACCCTTACCACATTTAGAAAACCCCGTGTCCACTGCCTGCAACTAAAACCGACAAAAAATTTTGAAATAAGTAATTATAATAAGAAGCGCATATTCAGGACTGTACTTAGTATCTTTATATCCGCAGAATGATTCAGAAACCCTCAAAAAGTACCCCTACCACGTTTGACGAACACCGTCTCTACTGCTTTCAACCAAAACCACCGAAATATTTTCAGATTAGGAATAATCACAAAACCCCATTTCCAAGACTCTGCTTAACATATTTTTTGACGACCTAATGTTCGACAGCCCTCAAGAAGCACCCCTGCCAAATTTAATGTACCCTGTCCTGAATGCTTTCAACTGCTACCGCCAAAAATTTTAAGTAAATAATAATCACGCAAAACGCATCCCCATGACTGTAGTTTATATCTTTATATATACAGGAAAATTCAACAACGCTCAAAAACTCTCGCTACCACGTTTAACGAACCCTGTCTAGACTGCCTTAACTGCCTTGACAGCTGCTCCCAGTGAGACCCTGCGGTGGTTGTTTAACCTTTTTTTTAAATTATATACAATAAATCAATGAAATACATCTTGCGTTATTCAGTGGCCATTTATTGAATTAATTAATTGAGTTCGCAATGGCGTTTGGAACTAATAAACTGCCGCTACCTGGACGGTATAGTAGAGGGCTATTGAACGTTCACCTTTCTGGGGGCGTAATACGCTCATAACATGGTGTTTTCGAATAAAATCTGACTTTCGTCCAAAATTAGATAAAGTACGTCGCTTCGTGTTAAATATTTGAATGCCATACGAATTCTCTAAATAATTTATATTTATCCAAAAAATGTTTTCACATTGGTCAGGAAATTTTTTTTTTCAATAACGTTTCATTGCACAAAAATTACGTTTAAGGTTGTCGTTCTGAAATTATTATTTTTTTCTTTAAATAAACCCCACAGACTAACAAGTATTGATCCTCCGGACGCTGAAAGCAATTTTTTTTTCATTAATTTGTTTCCCAAGACTTCAGAATCAATATAAATAAAATCGTTTGAACAAATATTAATTATTATGACAATTCGTATAGCAGTGATAAGTTACGGCATTAAGTACAGAAACTATTGACTTGAAACATTTGTTTCAGAACAAAATTATTTAAACAAAAAACCTATTTAAACAAATATGAATTTGTTACGTAATTATATAATAATTATTTGTTCAAACAGTTGGGTTATTTTTAAGAGAAAAATCAATATGAAACACAATATAAAAAACATCTTAAATTGTTTTTATTTTATTTTTTGAGAATGCTACTTTAGATTAAATTTTTATTAATTTATTTTCAACACTGTTAAGCGAAAATTGCATTTTGAATTGCTTTTAATCAGAACACTTGCTACAGAAGACCTAATTCATGTTATTTTGAAATACTCTTTGGCCTTGTATCTAAAAATTTTGTCCCATTTTCTTACCAATCTTTAAACCTAAGACTTGAGACGCACCGAAGTAAGAAACTTCCCAAACTATTTTGTGCTCTAGATTCTTTGTACGAACATTTCCTGCGTGCGCTAAGACAAATGTTTGTTTGAATCAAGCCATTAACTTTGGGGTTCATTGAAAAAATGTATTAATGAAAAATACCTATGTTTCTTCTTACAGGTTCTGAGTGGCCACGACAAGCAAGGCCCCAGCAGGAATCCGGTAATTTAAAAACTTAAATTCAATCTAAAGCAAACATTGGAGTTTTGCCAAAACCTCTAATTTTTTAGGGTTTCGTAGGCCACGTGGTAATCCCTTATATAAACACAGTCGGTTGCCCATCTGTCTTCTTCTATTTCTTGTTTGTGGCTTCTTAGACACAATAAGACATGTATCACTCAATATATATATATATATATTGCTGTTCTTTTTAGCGATAACATGATTAATAATATTTAATTTCTCGAAAAAAGAAAAAAGGCTAGATAAAGGAAAAAATTACAAAAGTTTCAACACCCAAATCTTGTTATTCTATGATATCATGGAATGAAAAGAAATGAATAAAAATAACAGATAACATTGTGAATCTAAGGTTTCTCGTGAAGTGCATTTATCGATTTTAAATGTAATATCCTATTTATACATAATTTATCAATGCCAACAGGTAATATTAAAGTTTTACTCATAATTGTCGTTTGGGACGGAATGAGCCGGGTACATGGGGCGAGATGAGGCGCTTTTGTCTTGTTTATCATAACCTCTGGTTTTTGAATGTGAATTTTTGAAATATAGTTTATAAATTATTGTAAGAATTTTTTAGTGATATGTTATAAATGGAAATTTTCATATAAATGCTAACTCGACAGCAGGTTTCACTGAAGACAATTACTAAAGCATATGCCTTAGTGATTCTGATTTATTTTCTTGAAATTGGAAAAATTATAATATATGAGGAAAAATTTAAATTAATTGATCATTAAATGCATTCATACTTCCAAGTATGTATAAAATTCTTCCTTGAAGTATTATGACTTAATTATACCTTACGGAATTATTTGCTGAAAATTTTACAGAGCATGAGTAGGTATACGAATAGACATTTTGCTGAATAGTGAAAACATTGATATTTTGTCGTGATAGTTAAAGTCTCAGAATACTCAAAA
>JAWWEA010408752.1:0-11420 GCA_035222095.1 Andricus quercuspetiolicola | reverse complement strand
TATTGAGGCGAAAATCTCAAAAGAAACGCAAGATAGAGAAAAGTGCTAAGAGACTTTTCTTTAGAACTTTTTGAGAGAAACAAATTTGTTTGTTTGACTTTTTTCGCATCTTGTCTTGCTATTGCACAATGTGTGAATATTCACTTTTCAAAAATAAAAAATAAATAATCTCCTCTCCTAGGCGCGGGCCTGAAGATTCACCATTTTGGTTAAGAATGGGGTGATCCACAAAAATTAGTTTTCCTTATAGTTAAGTTTTTTATGAACTTTGACTCCCAATGAATTTGGATGAGAAATTGAAACTTAATTTGTTTTATTAATTGATTTATAATAATTTATCAGAAAGTGAGAGAATATCAACCGAAAATGTATATGTTCTAAACGAACAGGTGACGCCCTTCTGGCATGAAACACATTGTATTTGTATGCATGCTAATTTTTTATACGTATCTGTAAATCTTGAATATCTCCGCAAATTTTCAAGACTTTTTATTTGCCGAACCGTACGAGATAAGTACCAACTATTTTGAAAAAAATATAGCAGTTAAATATTGCGGTCAGCAGCTAAAATCCGACAACATACATTTCCGGACATCTATGGAACGGGAAAAATGTAATCAAATATGAGTTCTAGAATATAAAGCACTAAGAATCGAGTGTTTGGTCAAATTTCTGTTTGACTCTCGAATTTTTATCTTAGCGCTATTCGCAAAAATCGCATCATTATTCCCAAAGAAGCCTCTCTTAAGAAAACTAAATTTATTTTCTGGGACTGATGTGTGAAACATAAACATTGTAGCATTATTCGACTTTTAGATCATTTAACATAAATTCACTGCTCAGCAAATCCTGATTTTATATTATATTTTAAGAATTAGTTATTAATTCAACTATATCGATAAACCTTACTCATACAGATATATCTATAACAGTCTGATTTTTCGATTGGGTTGCTTTTCTCCGTGTAGGAAATTGGTTCCGAATATATGCATCGGCATAAATCCTAATAGAGTCTTAAACCTGAAATAAGAGATTTTATTGGCGACAAAAATTACGATTCAGCTCTAATTGATCTTATTTTTAAAGAGGCATGTGAGCCCAGAAAAGCGAAAGGAGATTTTTCAAGTTCCCTATTTTGACTTATCTTGGCTTTTTATCAGCTATTTGGGATCTCCAACATCAATTTTCTCGAACCTTACTAAACTCAATTTTCTTGCATTTCTTAACGTTCAGGTTTCTTTTTGTTTAATCTGATTTTATTTCGCAAATTGTAAAATGTGAACCATTTAGAGTTGTAGTGCCGAATTTCCACAAAACACGGACATGAGGCTGAGATATTCAAATCAATCCTGCATGCTATATAAGTCGTTACAATTGAAGAGAAACCATAGTGGTTTCTTAGGAAATTAATATTGACAGATGAAAATGTTATCATCATATTATAAAATGTTTCAAGTCAGTAAATGTTGCAGGAATGATTTGTCTTCTAGGCAGACGTCAATTATGCGTCACGCAAGTGCATTTCATGGTCAAATACAATTAATTTTTCATTATGTCTTCACAATGTAGCCATCAGAATGCACATTT
The DNA here is from genome assembly GCA_035222095.1 of Andricus quercuspetiolicola. Lineage (NCBI taxonomy): Eukaryota > Metazoa > Arthropoda > Insecta > Hymenoptera > Cynipidae > Andricus > Andricus quercuspetiolicola. The sequence continues at coordinate 9,833 of JAWWEA010408752.1, read as the reverse complement.
GATCGAGTTTGGAGCCATTTAGTGTTTGCAGTTATTTAATAACTTTATTTAAAAATTGCGTGAATTTGTGCTTGTGCTTTGCGCAGAAATATGTATTTACTTTGTCACAATGCTGGCAGTTCACAATATAAACTTGTAATTGCGTATACAGAGCTAACTTTTTGTTTTGAATATTTCTGTGTATTACCATTTTCGCGCTCAGACGCACATTTTTTCAGTTAGTGAGACTCGTTTATTGGCGTGATGCACAAATCAATGTGATGCATTGATGTGTTACCAGGTAACGCGCCGAGCAACCTAGAACGATGCGAAAAGTGGAAGGAAGGAAAACCAAGAATACTGAAATGAATTACCTTGTGAAGTATGTTTACATTTTTGAAAAGCCCAACAGTAGATATTTCACATTATCTGAAACATTGTTCAGTTGCGAATCAGCTTCAAACCTGAATACGTCCTTCTAGCGAATTCTCTACGAATTTTTACCTGTACAAGTGTAAAATGGGTTCCTCAAAGAAGTAAGATGTAATAAAAAAAAGTTCCTCTTTCTGCGACGCAACGAGAAGCATTTAATAGAAAGCTGCGATCAGAAAACGGGTGCATTGAAGAGGATAACACAAATAACAGAGAAAAAATTAGCGTTTTCGTGAAAATGTGAAATATCAAAACTGATCAGTTCCAAACAAACACGCACTAAAGGAAATTCAGAGAAAGCAAAAGCTATAGATCTTTAAAAAAATTGTCCAAAAAACGTATCTAAATTGATATTCGTGCAACGTTAGCATGTAGCTTCATTCATGGTAAACACAAATAAATTCATCTTTAAAATAAAGATTCCAAGATCAAATCAGTTTAGACTAGAAAAATTACTTTTTTTAAGTGTCCTGTTAGAAGAATATTAGGATTTAAAGAACTATCAAAAGAAAGTGAACTGATAATGATTGATCCAATTGATGTCACTAAAATACAAATACACGTGACTAGTACATCAGTTGAAGTACAAGACGCTGTAGTACAAATTTTCCAGTTTTATTAGAAATTACTTGACAGTCACCCTGTATGAAAGACAGATCAATAAATAGAACATAGTATCAAAATGATGGAATTCAGAAAAGTTACCGCCATTTGTAAATAGTTTTAATTAAATTCCTCATGAGGTGTACACTTGTGAAATCCGTGAGAATATTTCCCTCCTAATACGTGATACATTGTTACTCAATGGACGGAACCAATATGTGCGGATTCCAAAGCAAGAACATATTGTATTATCAACATTTGCTGGTGACGTCTTTGCAATATTGGAGAGTAGTGACTATCTTGCTGGAATATATACATATGTTTATGGCACTGGTAGAGTACGGGTAAAAATGAACAAAAAGAGTGGAATGTTTACCCAATGTTTGTATTTCAGAGCCATCTTATATTATTCCGAGTGACTTGTTATTACAAATAATAATAAAAACTCAATGTACTATGATTTTGAAGGCCTTGATCTTTCGTCAATGCCCCAGCCAGTCTTTTTCGGAAACAGATGGAAAATGTTTTGGTTCACTTCGCCACAAAAAAATTGTTCACTGGGAATTATTATAGGGTCATAATAATTTACGTATAATAGTTTTCCTATGACACAAGGTCCGGTGAGTGTATGTGGAACCAAACCAAAGCAATCTCTGAAGTTTAGGGGTTGATTTTTTATACTAGGTTATTCAAATTTGCGCGTTTCGCTAATTTTAATATTTTCATGGACATAAAGATTTCCAGCGTATCTATAAATCTTATCTATCTTGATAAATTTCTTATACTTTTTATTTGCTGATCCGTAGGACGAAAGCCTTGTCTAATGGGCTTCTGTTATTCAAATATTGTTAGTCAAATACTGTTATATTTTGATTCGTAATATTTTTCAAATCTTTACTCAAGTATTGTTTTCATTTGAAAAACTTACATGTTTGATTGGCAATTGAGAAATTATTGAATTTAAATCATCTGGAAATTGTATAATGGTAAAATGCTAATTGTTGACTTCAAAATGCTATTAATTGCAAATTTTTCACGGAACGAAACTAGTTGGTGTCTATTTTATATCGACGACTTGTAAGAAAAATCCTAAGGGATTAAAAGTTTTTAATTACGGCTTTGAACATTCTTTAACTTTCAATAGAATGAAGAACATTTTTCGGTTTTATTTTTATCTCAAGTGCAAGCTTAGGTTTTTCCATTTAGAAAGCTCGAGAAAGTGATGTGTATACTGTCAAGTTCAAAACTACTTAATTTTTCAACTTGATTGATAAAATTAAAACAAAAATCCCCACTGCTCATTGTATCAAGTTTTGGAAGAGAAGCCCAAGCGTAATTACTAAATATATATTGGATATCATAATTTCTCATTCAAATGTAGTTATTTCCATATTTGTGCTTTTTCTCGCGCTTCAAGAAAAAAGTAATTTTATTTGATTTTAATTTACAAAAGCTCATTCTATGCATTAAAAGGCTTTTAACAAGACACAAGGCGCGATATCTTCGGAAAATCCAAATTGCTCTTATTCTCAAAAACAAACAATAATATGAAGTTTGTGTCCTCGAAGATTAAACTACTTTAGAGCTATACATTTAAAACGCGCGAGAAGTTTCTTCTAAGATTTTCTTTTCTGATTTTTTACAGTTAAAAAAAATTTTTTCACGATTACAAATTATAAACTGACTATTTAAAAATAAAAATATCACCGTTTATACTGTGGTATTCATGTTGAGGTTGATACTTAGTTCTATTTGCGAATATAATACTGTACTCTGTCTGCAATTTCAGAATTATTTTTGAACTTGCTTCTGATAAAAAGTTTTGCTGCCAAAGATTCTCTTTCGAGAAAATGAGTAAAGAAACTCAAAAATAAATATCTCTCAGAAATTTATATTTTGTATTGAATCATATTTTTCCCCTAAAATTATAATTTGCCATAAATTTCCTTTCTTTTCGTACTGAAAAATCTTTTCTGGTTAAAAATTCGTGTTTTTTGGTGGACATCTCCTCTTCTTTTAATCAGATCGCAAATTTTCAGTTTAAATTTAAAATCTTTTTTTTGACGAGCGTTCAAATGTTTTGCTGAGAATTTTCTCGGAAATTAGGAGTCGACCGGCTTATTGACAAGTTTCTTAAGGTGTTCTGCGTTACATCAATATGGTGAAATGAGTGAGAAAGAAGTAGGAATTTGAAATGATTACACATTTTTCCTTTTCCAATATAAATTTGAAATAAAAGTTTTTTTCACAGTATACTGAGATTATTAGTGATTTTAGAGCATATACTTTAATATTCAAAAATAAAGATATAATTATTGAATGATCCTATGGGATCGTGCCAATAATAGGTCACACCTTTTTCTTTTGTTGGTATTATTGCATCCCATTTTGCTTCAAGAAAATTTTCTTCTCGTGTTTATTTAAACAAAGGAAAAACATGTAACGTGTTATGTCCACGATCGCTCTTCAACACATTGTTTTATTGTCGTTGTTATGAAGTTGATTGTTTTTTGTTTAAAATTTGAATTGTTTTTGGATTTAAATATCAACTGTTACACTTTTTGTTGATAATTTATATTTTTTGAAATACTCAATCCTTTTTTGTCCAAGATGTAAGTGATTGGAAATTAGCCTATTCTGATTGAGGCTTCTACTACTGTGTTGAAAATGTGTCTCTATTGGATTGATTCAACTGTTTTTTATTTAGAATCAAAATCTTTTTGGATCAAAATATCAACTAATACATTCTTCGTTCAGAAGTCTTTTTTTTCATGAAGATGAACTTATTTGATGAAATTTCAAATGAAAATATCTTGTTCGCGATTATAAGTGGAGAGTGTCTAATGTAGGATCATCATCTATTGCAGGGCGGTCTCCCAAGTATGACCTTGAAAATAAATAATCAAACGAACGAAAAAAAAAATTTTTCTCTAAAATTTATATTTTTCATTCAAAATATTTTTCCCCTTAAATCGTTAAACTACTTGTGATTGATGATCCTAGTATATCTAATTGAAAATTTCGCAATCATTGTTATTGGAAATCCGATTAGCTTTTCATTACTTGAAGTTGTTTGATATCATAAATTTGGGATTTAGAAAATTAAATGTACAAACAATCCTTTTTAATAAAAAGATTATGAAAAACCTCATGACAATTTGAAAACATTCCTGCTCAAATAATTACGTTCTACTGCGGGTGTTCTGCGTGGCAGGCCACCTTGTTCTTCTTCTTCTTCTGACAAATGAAGTTCTTATCACCGAATCAATATGTTCCAATTGCAACGCAGAAACACATTGTATTATCAACATTTGCTGGTGTAATTTTTGCAATATTGAAGAGTAGTTACCATTTTTCATGAATATATACATACGTTCCTCGCACTGGAGCTAAACGACAAATAAAAATAAACATGCAGAGCGGAACGATTATCTAATTGACCGGAGACGAAAGGACAGAAATTCAAGTAGGCCACCAAAGCCACATCTTATTTCGTTTTATAATACAGATAGTAAACAACATTCATCTATGCCTGATATATGAAATATAAATATGAATATCTCAGATGGACAAACTTGAAACCTATAACATGTGCGATTGCTATTGAGATAGCAGATCTATATTCTGATAAAACAACAGAATATAAATTAGGTACACTAATAACCCAATTCTTTATAAACGCGTAAATCAGTTTCACCTGCGCATGCACAAAATGTGGATCATTTATACTGTGGTCTTTATCTTGAGGTGTTTCTTAGTTCTATTGGTAAATATAATACTTTACTATATCTTTAATTTTTAAGACGTTTTTGAACTTTCTGCGAATAAAATTGTATCGGACCTAATCTGTTCTTCTTGCAGAGTTAAGTTCACAGTTTGAATGCTTGCCTAATGGCACCCCCATTTCTGGTGTCCCTCGTGGCCGCCAATTTTTTTATGCTTTTTTCGACAAAACAAGATCCTTCTGCCAGTTCTGTTCCTCCTGCCAGACCCCATTCTCCGCGCAGGTATCCTTCTTTTGCTGAACCTTCTGAAAATGCAAGGTCCCGGTCTCCTTCTGCCAGCTATACAGATCCGCCTACCAGGTTTTCTTCTTCTGACAGACTCGGATATAAACTTGACCAGCTTTAATTTATTCGGCTGACTCCCGCTAATAATCCGCACCGGTAATTCGAATTCAAAAGATACACTTTCCCTACGGATGAAAAAATCAAAATATGCGCAGAATATAACATTCTTTCGCCCGTGCTACCCCAAGAACAAATTGTATTATCAACATTCCATGGTGACGTCTTTGCAATATTGTCAAGTAGTGAAACTCTCGCTGGAATATATGCATATGATCCTCGCATCATGGGTAAAGGAGAGACAAATTTATATTGGAGCATATAAACCACAGAGATGGGTAAGTTACTTTTTTCAAATCTAGTTATCAACGCTTTTTTTCACAACTCCTTTTCTGATTACTTTATTGAGATAAAGTCACTATAATCACTTTTCGAAATAAATTATTACTGTACAAGTAACTTATATTCACGAAATATAATAAAATGGTAATGTATGATGTTTCCAAAGACTTGAATCTTTCGGCAGTCACCTAGCCAGTCCTTTCCAGAAAAAAAGCTCTATTTCATCCACTTACAGAAATAGTTTTTGAAAAATATTGTAATAGGTTTATGATGATTTATGTTTCCACTTAAATCACTTTAACCTATATAAAGAAGTCGTTTGACGATAAATCACAAAAATGCCGCAATTGCTATTGTCGAAATCCTGATTTGACGTCCATTAATTGAGATTTTCTTGAATCGAGAATTTGAATTCTGCAATAATGCTTTGATATATCATAGTATGCGTCTTTGAAATTTAATTCTGTATATTAACTCAAATATTGAGAAATTTGTTTGTAATCATATGCTCAATGACACTTCTTTGATAAGTATTTTTTACGATGACTAATATACGGCTATTACAAAATCTAAAATGGAAATAATGATTAAAATTCTTAGAATGTTTTGCCGAACCCATTCTTATGTTTCCAGTTTCCAGTTCAGTAATAATATCATTAACTAAATCAGGAGGATAATGATTATATACTAATGTTATTTTTAATTGATTCACACATTCTTTCCTGAATTGAATCTCACCTAATTTAACACATCTATCAACTAAACCTTTTATTAGGCGAATTTTATGACAAACAAATTATGTGAATTTTGATTAAGATTCATCTACATTTTTGTGGTTATGTCATGACTTGTTGATTGAATCAAAAGGTCAAAAATAAACAAGAGAAAACCTTTGTTTGGCAACACGGAGCGGAAGCTGAAAGTTTATATGCAATAAATATATATTTTTCCGTACACTGTGCCTATTATAAAAACAAAAGAAAACAGACCCGAACTCGAATCAACTTTTGGTCAAAATAAACACTGGTAGCAGAGCGTAATTAGTGTGTGAAATCTCAATTTTGTTTAGCGTGAACAACGTGACTCTTGGAGACACGCTGTACTATTTGGGTGTAAGGTTTAGCAGAAAATTAATCTCTTTTGATAAAAGTTTATCTTTACGGTATAAATTTTTTTTTTATTTAAAACTCCTCTTTTTCATTAGATTTAACAGAATTTAATTTAAAAATAAACAGTTTTTTGGTCGAAATTAAACTACTTTATAGAAATTTAAACTTATTTCTCATAAATTCATTCTTTTGATTTGAGATTCATCATTTTGCTTGAAGATTTAAAAATTTTGTGGAAAATTCGTTTTTTTGTTTGCTCAAAATTAATTTTTTTAACTAAAAGTGTAACTTCTGAATTTTTGATTGAAAATTAATTTCTTTATTGAAAAATTCAAGTTTGTGGTTGAAAATTCGTCCTTGTTGGTAAAAATTAATTTTCTTGCTTACATAAAAATCCATCTTTTTTTTTGAAATGTCATCTAGTTTGCTAACAATTCATCTTCTTTCCTTAAAAATTCAACATTTTGTTTGATAGTCGAACTACTTCGATAATTCTTTTTTTTGTGAAAGTTAATTTATTTCACTGAAAATTTATCCATTTTTTTTGTTTGAAATTTTTTTTTTACTTATAAATTCATTTATTTAATCGAAGGTTCAGATATTCTCTTGAAAATTCGTCTTTTTTTATAGAAAAATCTTTTCAGCTGAAAATTCATCTTTCTGCTTCAAAATACATTTGCTTTGTTGAAACTCCATCATTTTTTGTTAGAAATTCCACATCTTGGTTGAAAATTGAATCATTTCTTCAGTAACTTACATTTACGCAAAAAATTTGTCTTCGCGCTTCAAAATTTAACTATTTTGTTTAAAATTATCTTTCTTTAGTTGAAAACTCATTGCTTTCAACTGCAAATTCAACTATTCTATTTTATTGAAACCCTAATCTTACATGTTTGGCTACAAATTTAAAATGACAATTCATCTCTTTTATTTTAGATTCGTCTTTCTGAAATAAATTAAACTGTTTTTAAATAAAAAAAAAATTTGGTTGAAATGTAAGTACATAATGGAAAGTTGAGCTACGTTGTTACATATTGAAAGGAGCTTATCAGGTTTGAATCATGCGCAAAACTGCTGATGTTTTCAATGTTTCGTGAACATTGCGGCTCACTTCTTCAGGGCTAACCTCAAACTCAGGTTTCAGATTATGTTATTCTTATATTTACTGTCCACGATGCCTGTTTTTTTTTTTTTTGCTAAACATTTATTTTTTATCTAAAAATGTATCTGTGCCAATTTGGTTGAAAAATATTCCTGCATAAGTTGCTGAGTTAGCGAGCCAAAAGATTTTTTTCAGAAAATTCAACTATTCGGTTGGGAGTTTCTTCTTTCTCGACTGAAAAATCTTTTTTGATTAAAAATTCAACTGTTTTCTCAAAAACGCATATTTTCATATTTAAAATTCAAGAGTTTGGTTGAAATTTTTTTCATTCTCATGATATACTGCAACAATGATTTCGTAGGGAAGTTTGTATTTTGAGGCTGCCAAACAGAAGTGCAAACTAGCATTTCTTACGCGCATACAACAAAAATTTAATTTTTTATCACTAATGGCATTTGTACGATAGAAAAGAAAACAATTTTCAATTGTTCAAAAAAAATTCGAAAAGTTAATATCAGAATCTTGTAAGGGTTTTAAGAAGCAACATTTTCTTCTTCTGACTTTTTCATATTGGGTAGTATTCGAACATAGAATTTTCAGATCCTAAAAAATGGTTTCAAAAATTTTTTAAACACTCTAACCTTATGAATTTTTATCCAAGAAAGCTGGCTAATAAACTGGACCTTCAGTTTCCGACATTCAACGAGTGAACCAAAGGACAATCTAATAGATCATTTCTTTAATATGCAATTGCCAAATCTCCAGCTAAAAGAATAAATTTTTAAGCACAGAAAATGTAAACTTCAACAAGGTAGTTCAACTTTTAACAATAAAAATAAATTTTTTAACAAACAAGATAAATATCTCACAAAACTGTTGAATTTAACCAAAAAGGACCATTTTATAACAAAATGGATGAATTTCAAGCCAGTCTCATTTATATTTGTTAACGACATAACCTATAACTCAGTAGATGCTTTTTTCTATCATGGGCTACGAATGTTTTTCAAGAATAATTTCAATTGCGTTTTTCAATTTCTTTTGATTTCCAAGTAGGTCCTTGCTCCTGGTAGCAAAATCAGATACAAAAAAAGTCTTTCATACGAAGGGCAGCTAAGTTTGTTCGCGAAATATATTCTTGAGCAACTGTTGTACGGAAAAAGTGTATGTAATTATTTCCTCCGAAATTGGGATCATATTTCTGGAAAACAATGCAGCTTCTATGTACTCATTCAAATTGCATCACTTGAACAGGAAGAACAAAAAATAAAAGCGATAATAATACTCAAGAACCTCGGACTGATTTATGAAGTATGAATATTAATACCTCAGAAGGACAAACTTAATGCCTATACCCCGTGCGGCTTCCATCAAGACATCATATATATACTCTAATGAAACACCAGAATATTAAATAGATACGCTGTTCACTAAATTCTGTAATAACGTGCAAATCGGTTTCTTCTGTGAGTGCAAAAAATGAGGATCATTTATACTGTGGTCTTTGCCTTGATGGTGATTCTTAGTTCTAGTGGTGAATATAATACTATACTATATCTTTGTTTCCTAAGATGTTTATAAACTTTCCGCAAATAAAAATACATGCTTCGTATGCTAGAATTTGAAGTACCATTGTTCAACTCAAATTATTAGCGAACAACAAAATACAGACGGACTAAATTTATAACCTTTTCATTCATTTTTAAGTAGAGTTACCTTTCAGTCGATGTAGGAAATTAAATGAATACCATAATGCATCATTACTAGTCGTTTGTGAAAGTCTTAAGAGTTTATCATAATGTGCAATTCCTATCTACAGTTGAAGAACAAAAGCATCACTACAAACGAATTACATCCTGAGAACAGAATGAATTAGCTGCGTGCTTTTGTGAATAACTATAAGTAATGCAACAGCATTCCTTTTCGGAAAAAATTTAAACGTCTTTTTCTTCTTGCAGAGTTAAGTTCACAGTTTGAATGTTTGCCTAATGGCAACCCCATCCTCGTTGTTCCTCGTAGCGGCCCAACTTCATCTTCTTTTGACATACAAGATCCTCCTGCCAGTTCTCTTGCTCCTGCCAGACCTTATTCTTCGCTCAGGATTCCTTCTTCTGCTGAAGCATCTCAACGTGCAAGGTCCCGGTCTCCTTCTGCCAGCTATATAGCTCCATCTACCAAGTTTCCTTTTTCTGACGTGCT
>JAWWEA010408620.1:0-11425 GCA_035222095.1 Andricus quercuspetiolicola | reverse complement strand
TGTGCAGTTCTAAATTTTTTTAATTTTAGCTGTCGAGCATTATTTGAGTGTGTTTATTTATTTCCCTGATTTTCTAAACAATTTAGAATCGCCATAACTATTTCAGGTTAGTTTCATGATTTAGTGCCTTAGAATCACTCAGCTTGATGACATTATGAATTTATCGAAATTGATAACCTTGCCCTACTTTACCTCAAACTTTCGAATGTTATCTAATCTTGAATAAATTCAATAAATTGTTGATTGACTAAGATAATTATTTGTACTTGAGTCACAATAATCTATTTCAGATTCAGAACCACTCTATCATTATCCAGCGAAGGAGCTGAGCCATATTTGTCAGATAATTAATTGTGCCTTTGATTATTTGATTTGATTTTTTTCATTTAATTGGAGTCTATTAAATTAATTAGTTTGAAGGTACAATATTGGTTATCTAAATAATGTAACTAATTATATAGATTAGAAAAAATAGTGGTTACAACATACATATTGTATAACACTCTATAATCTATGTGTATAAAAATATAATATCATGTATTTACAAACTAAAATGTTTTACAAGTAAAACTAAATAATACTCAGTCAGAGAATATTTCAACTTGAAAATATTCTTGTGTAAAATCTCTTCAAGATAGTTCTGTTTTCCTTGAGACTGTTTTGATCACGAAACTCTGGATTGATATTTCACAATGAAGAATACAATATTTGCTTAAACCTGTAATCTTTTGATATTTTTTTTTTAGAACAGAATCTCAAAGTTTAGCGAATTCTGTTATCTTATATGTAATATCCAAACTGCCCCAAGGTAGTTTTATTGGAATTTCTTGGCACTGTTCTTGATTTTTTGGATATGCACTTTCCATTAATGCAGACCTAGAATGTATAAAATACATTTTTAGTGAAATATTTCGATTTAGATTTAGATTGCCAAACATAATTAATCTATAGCTTAAATTTTTGATGATCGTCAATTTTAAATAATTTTTGACTACTTACTAAACCTTCTCCACATTCAGATCCTTCAGCAGCTGGAGCTAGTGCTTGGCAGAATTCCGCTTCAGGAATGTAACATTCTAATCTCACACAAACAAGTGTATTTACCTGAAAAAAATGGTTAAATTTACATACAGAATCGCAGAACTTAAAAATATAGAAACTAGTTGAATTAAAATTGATAAGTACAAATAGAAGTATTCTTACCTCACAAGGATATGATCCTTCGCCATAAAGTCGTTGGCATTGTTGTTCCAAATTGTAGAGCATTCCTGGCAAAACACGAGGCAACGGTTTATCTACCTTTGGTGCGTTTCGCAAACATTTTGAATCAGGACCACTAAAAAAAAGATGTATTGAATAATGGACGTAATAAATACTATGATCATATTTTGAAAAAATTATTTGATATGGAAACTTCGGATTGTATGAAAATTCTTGAGAATAAACTTGACTCCTGTATTGGATTTGGAACCTTCCTTTTGTACCAAAAATTGTATATTAGCAAATTTGGAACATATTGATTTGCAGGTTCTGATAATAGATTTTGCAAATTTTTGTATTAGAACTTACTAAATTTTGAAAGGTTCTAACTTCAGATTGCTAAATTTTAAAATCTAAAGTTTCAACCCATTCCACAGTGGTGCTGAACTATATTAAATTGACATGTGCTTCTTCTTGATTATGGTTCCCTGGCACACCACGAAGGTTTTCAGTGCAAACTTGAAATCGTTACCTGAGCCCTTTTGGAAAAAGCAAATTTTGGTTTTTCAAAAATCATGAGATGTATAGTTTGCATACAAGTTGATGTTAAATGTTGTTTAGAAGTTTTTTCTTCAAATCTTAAATTTAACTTTCTAGTTTTGTACTTCCCAAACTATGATAGAGACCACAAATAAAAAATTGAAACCTATCAGTATGCCTCATAATTTATTTTGTTCAAGTACTTAGTTGCTGAAAGTGAATTTTCGGATTTAAATTAATTTTAAACGATGTACTGTGACAAAGAAAAATTAGTAGAATTATTGACTATCTCGATTTTAAAAGAAATGTTTCAATGATGGTCTCTATCATACTTTAGAATGCACAATGCTATCAAATTAAATTTAAAGAAAAATCAGAAGCAACATTTAATATCAACTTGTGCGCAAATTCCACATATCATAATTTTTGAGAAAGAATAAAAGAGCATTTTCGAAACGGGTTCATGAAATGATTTTTTTGATCTAAAGACCATTCATGGTGTTCAATGAGCTTCTTTGAATGAAATAAACCCAAACCATCTTTTCCAGACAGATTTTACACCAAAAGGGCCTCTTTTTACTAGACAATAATCTAATAAAAATTTTCGTACTTCAAATAATCAGTGAAGTTCCTTTGGCTACAAGGTGACCACTCAAAACCGTTTTCTGACATCGTGAAACTACCAGCCATGATGTAACCATCCAGCATGTCACACTCTAGATTTCCGTCAACTGTGTCATCGTGAGAAGCTCCTAATCTACAAATAAAGTTTATTTAATAAATTAATTTTATATCCTAATAAAATAACTTGATACATAATGAGTACTATCAATTTAAGGTTTCGTGTAAAAACTATAAATAAGTGTTAACGAACGCAAAATAAGTATTGTAATTATTTTCGTAACTGAAAGTAATGATGGATTGAACAGTTTTTTTTTTAAATTGTTTAATGAGTTAATTATTTTTTGAATACTTACAGATGACCGACTTCGTGAGCACCAGAAATAATCCCCTTAAAGCCACCATTGTCCTCTATCATACCTACAGCTTCCACCATCCTTGTGGTTTCATTAACGGTACATGCAGAAGCCACATAAGCATAACCTGAATAAATTATTGTTTCTATTAATTCTCATTAGTTTCATCAATTTCACTAACTGCTTCATGCTCTATTAAATATATTTTGTTTCTCATTAATAATATTTAAAGGCATTATTTATTAAAAGAAGATAAATAAGACAAATTTTTAGTAATTAAATTATCGTACCCATTGCTTTATTATCACAAAAAGTTTTAGAGTCATCGTAATTGCACATGTCAAGGCTGAAAAAGACAAAAGAAATAAAAATAATTTTTAAACATATTTTGATGAAGTTTGTTATAATTTATTCTACTAGGAAACAAACACGCACGTGGTTATTATTTTTTTCTGCCTTACGACATTTCTAAATTAAAACAAAAAATTTGTGTCTCATATTATCTATTACTTAAAAGTTAACATAACCCAAAATTGTTCCAAAATATAAATCTTATATGAAGTATATACCGTTTTCTGATAAGAAACAGGAGCATAACCTAAAATTGTTCAAAATTTTTTTTCTTTTTTTGAGATCCAATTATTATTTACTCAAAATGTCGATTTTCGATTTTAAAAAGCCAACCTAACCTAAAGTTATACACACATTTTTAATCTAATCGAAATCCAATGATTTTTTTGAATTGGAAATACCAATTTTCGACGAAAAATAGTAATATAAGATAGCAAAAATGTATTCTAATTATAAATCTTCCTTGAAATATATATTTTTTTATTAGGAAGACAAAGATACAATGAAAAACACTAACAAATCTGAAATTGTTGAATTGTCAACCTTGTTCAAATTTCAATCATTATTTATGTTTAAAAATACCAATTTTCGATTTAAAGTGACTTAAACACCAAAAATTGTTGAGAAATTGTGAATCTTCTTTGAAATCCGATGATTCTTGAGTCAAAATTTCAATTTCTGCCAAAAAACACTATCAAAATTCGAAATTATTCTAGTGTGTAAATTTTATTATTTTAAATAAAAATCATGTTATATAAATCTAATGATTTTTGATTATGAAAATATCGATTTTAGGTGAAATACGCTAACATAACCTAAAATTGTCGGAAAATTGTAAATACTCTTTAAAATCGAATCATTTTTTATGGAAAATACCAATTTCTGATGAAATTGGTATTTTTAAATTGTTCGAATTTTAACGAAAAACTTAATTTCAATACAAAAAGACTGTTATTTTAAATAAAAAACAGGTAAATTCATCCAGGAAAGACAAATTCTGAACAAAATAGTTGAATCCTCAACCAAAAAAGACTAATATTTAATTAATTTTATTTAAAACCGAAAAACATTATATATTTTCAAAAAAAGAAAAAAATTCTACAAGAAAGTTCAATTTTTTAATTCAAAAATATGAATTTTCTACAGAAAAGTTCATTTCCAACCAAATTCATAAAAGAAATGAATTTTCAAGCCAAAGAGACGAATTTTCAACAAAATTGTTGAATTTGCAACAGAAACAGATTTTTCAGTCCAGAATAAAATAAAATTTTGGGCAAATTATAATATAAGGAAAAAAAAAATTTGTAATCCAAAATAAAAATTTCGAATTGCTATTTCTTTTTTAATTTCTTTGTTTTTTGTTTTCTTTTTGTTTTTTTTAATATAAATGTAATTTTACTAGATTTCTCGAGGAAATTCAAAAAGATTTTTGAAGATTTCAGATATGCCGAAAAAGTATCTAGAAAATTTCGAAGAATTCTTTGTTATTTGACAGGATTTTTCCAAAATTTTGGAAAAAATTTGAGCACTGTTGCAGGTATTTTAGACTTTTTGACGTTTGGAAAAAATTTAAGAATATTTTTTAATATTCTGAAATTTTTCAAAGTTTTATAATATTTTCAATTTTTTTTAAATTCCCGAAAATTACGAAATCTCTTTTAAACTTGAATTATTTCTGAAAGTGTTTCATAATCTTTTGGAGTTATTTTTGATAATTTTGGAAATCTCTACGGATGTTTTATAATATTTTTAACTATTCTCTTTAAATTAATTGTTAAAAATAAATAAGGTCATTAAAACAATTCAAAATTTTATTTCAAAATCTTTGAAAATCTACATTTTCTTCTAAGTTTTTGAAAATTTTTTATTATTTAAAAATTCTAAATACCTTCTTGAATATTCTCTTAAAATAAATGTTGTAAAATGAAAATTCATTTACAATCTAAGAAATCTTTAAAAAAATGTATTTCCTTGAAACCTTCAAAATTTTCAAAAAACTTTTAAACTTTTTGTTCGAAATCTTCAAAAACCCACATTTTGTTTTAAATAAAATTAATTTTTTATCCTTTCATAACTTCCAAATATCCTAAACTTATTCGAATTCTTTTTGAAATTTTGTCATCATGCAAAATGAAAAAATCTGTTTTGAAAATCTTCTACATTCTTTTCCGAAATTTTAGGGAATTATTTGACATCTTTTTAAATCAAATCTATATATAAATTCAAATCTATTATCTTTTCAAATCCTTTAAATATTTTCTTTAAATTGCTTCTGAAAAAAAATATTATTTCAATTTTCCCTAGAATCTTATGAAAAAATTGTATTATCTCGAAACCTTCGACATTCTTACAAATCTTCAACATTTTATTTCAGAATCTTCAAAAATCTTTTTGAATATGTAAAGCAGTTTATAAATTATAGTCTGGTAACAAAATGATGAGTACAGAATTATTTCCCAATATTAAAAAATAATTGAAATTGAAATTTCCTCTTTTATCACTAATATTTAAGAAAATTCAGAAATAATTTTTATTATTAAATTTACTAAATTGATGTTGCAGAAAATTCTTGATCTTTATTGATAGATAAATAGATACAACCTCATTTAATGTGGGCATGGGCTCATGAATAAAATTCTTTTGTCATTTCTAAAACATTTGATCAAAACGTTAAAAACAGAATATTCCTTCCTTCATTATTAAAGGATTATTAACTTTTTTTTTAATTTTGTCTTTTAGAAATAAATTTTTAGAATCAAACTATGAATAGAAGCTATTCGTCATTCTCAAAACATGTGGTCAAAAAGTTAAAATTATTGTCCTTTATTATTAAATAATGGTTTATAATTTTTCTCTTTTAGGAATAAACTTTCATAATGAAAATTCCTTACTCGAAAATTTTGATTTAAAAAATTCCATATTTGAAAGAACAAACTGAAAACAGCCACTTAAAGCAATTTTGACGCAGTATGCAACCAATCAGATAGTCAACAACAATGACTGCGCGATTTTCAAGAATTTCAAATAAAAAATGATATGCCTTAAAACTTACTTTGTCATGACTAAAAATATGTCATAATCTTTGCCATGAATAAATGTCTTATCATTATAAAGATAATGGCCAATATCAAGAAGTGCTTGATCCGCATCAACCAATTCTTCTTCTACTACATTATTTCTCACAAATGGTACTTCAGTGTCACCCTTAAAATAAATTTTATGAACATTAAAAAAAAGAAATACACTTTAAATGTAAAATTATAAAAAATTAAATATGTACTTACTTTTGATAAAATAATTCCAGCAATGTTCATTCTGACACTGGGATCTCCTAAAAGTCTGTACCTCAAATCGATTCCGTTCCAAAATGAAACAAGATACCTTATAGCAGCTTCGATATCATTATCAAATTTTCTGAAAACATTTTTAAAAATTTGAAATTCTATTAAAAAAATGATTATAAATAATTTCAGTCTGTTGTGACTCACGCGAATAAAGAATGGTCCATGAAAACCAAAATTTCCGGATATACAATCCCTCCTTTAGGAAGTAAGAATCTGCTCACTGTGTTTTCCACAAGTCCCAAAAATTTTGTTAGATCTGGATGAGGTTCGAGGAGTACTAAAAAAATGTTAGTTTTACTAACATATTGATCCTTTTTTTACATACTAGAATAGCATACGCGCACGCAAGCGCGCTAACTTTTGTATTAAAATTAGTTTATTCATTACCTTATTTTATTTAAATAAATATAACTTATATAATATCGGATATTGAAGAATCATAGAATTTTCGCACAAGACTCTAATTATAATCTAATTTAATAAAAATTTGAATACAAAAGTTAGCGCGCTCGTATGATAGTCCACTGTCTATTAAAATTACTTAAGCTTTCCAACATTTTTTTCTCGAATTTTTCTAACTTAGTTTATTGCTGAGATAACTAAGAAAAAAAAGACGTGTTTTCAATAATAATTTTTTTGTTTGACTGACGATTCTGGCCGGTACTGTACTCATTTCACATCACAAACATTTGAAAAAATGTTATAATTTTAATAGAGATAGTTTGAACATAAATCCATATTTAATATACAGACCTAGCCAATACTGAACTAAATAACCTTAAAGTATATAATCAATTTATGTTCCTTAATCAAATAAAAAAAGCAATTATTTTCATTAAAAAATTGAAATAATTACTACTTGATGTATTTTTTTTAACTTACCTTCTTACGCAAAACTTTAAATTAATTATTAATAACATTTTCAACGAATTCTAGAAAAATTCAAACATATGTGTCATAAAATTTCGAAAATTGAATTGGCATACTAATTTCACAACATCACAAACACTTCAAAAAATTATATTATTGAAATAAAGGTATTTTTAACATAAATACACTTTTTTCATACAAATTATATCCAATATTTATCTACATAACCTTCGGGTAAATAATCAATTTATGTTCCTTAATTAAATAAAACAAACAATTATTTTCATGAAAACAATGAAATAATTTCTACTTTATATATTTTTCAAATTTGCACTTTCCCATCTAAAATTTTGACTTATTAATAACCTTTCAAACTAATTCTAGAATAATTAAAACATATCTGTCATATAATTTTAAAAATTGAATTCAAATACTTATTTCGCAATATCACAAACACTTAAAGAAATTATATAATTGAAATGAAGGTATTTTAAACATAAATACACTTTTTTCATACAAATTATATCCAATATTTATCTACATAACCGTAGAATAAATAATCAATTTATGTTTCCTAATTAAATAAAACAAACAATTATTTCCATTAAAACATTAAAATAATTTCCACTTTATATATTTTTTTCAATTCAAACTTTCCTATATAAGCCATTGATTTATTAATATCATTTTAGACCAATTCCAGAAAAGTGAAAATATATGTGTCATATAATTTTGAAAATTGAATTCAGATACTCATTTCACAACATCACAAACACTTCAAAAAATTATTATTGAAATAAAGGTATTTTTAACATAAATATACTTTTTTCATACAAATTATATCCAATATTTATCTACATAAACTTAGAGTAAATGATCAATTTATGCTACTTTATTTTAAAAAATTAAAATGCAACCTTCTCCAACAAAATTTGTTTATTCGTCATTCCCGGGCGTAAAAAAATTTGGAATCCAACAACTCACTATAATTTACAAACTTTATGTTATTTATTATTGTGATCAAAGTGATTCAGGTAATAATTATTTATTCATTTCACAACAAAAAAGCAATAAACAAATATTTTTATTACAAAATTTAAATAATTTTTACTTTAAACTTTTTTTAAATTTAAACTTTCATTTCTGAAAATTCGATGTATTAATATTCTTTTAAACTAATTCCAGAAAAAAAATAAAACATATGTACTTATAATTTTAAAAAGTGAATTCTGATACTCACTTCACAACATTAAAAAAAATTAGTAAAAATATATAATTTAAATAGAGGTATTGTAAATATAAATAAATTTGCACTATACGAGCTATAGCAAATATTCAACTACATAATGTAAAGCAAATGATCAATTTTTGTTACTTAATTAAAAAAAAAAATTAAAATTTAATCTTTATGTAATTTAATATTTTGAAAAAGATTAATCAGCAAATAACTCATCAATCAGTTCAAAACATAAAAAGCAATAAAAAGTTATTTTCATTATAACATTCTAATATTTTTTACTATATATATATATATATATATATATTTGACCTTTAATTTATGAAAATGTTATATTAATGACCTTTTAAACTAATTTCAGAAAACATAAAAAATATGTACATACAATTTTGAAAATTGAATTCAGGTACTCATTTTACATCACAAACATTTTTAAAAATTATGAAATTAGAATAGAGGTATTTTAAATAATTATGAACTTTTATTATAAAAATATAGCGAAAAGTTAACTACATAACATCAGGAATAATCCATTTATATTACTTAATTAAAAAAAATTTGAATTATATTTTTATTTAATTTAATATTGTGAACAAAATTGGTCAGGTAATACTTATTTAATTAGTTCAAATCATAAAAAATAATTAAACATTTTTCTCATCAAAATATTCAAGTAATTTTTATTGTATAATTTTTTTTTATTTTTACCATTAGTTTCTGGAAATTTGATTTGTTAATAACCTTTTGAAATTTTAAATGACTCCAGAATATCTAAATTTTAATGGAAAAGTAACAGCGTGTCACGAAAAAATTCCTAAATAATTAAAAAATATGCACTTATAATGTTGAAAATTTAGTTCAGATACTCATTTCGAAACATCACAAATATTAACACATAATTGAAATTTTAAACATGTATAAAATTTTATCATACAATATTATTTTCATTAAATATTTTCATACATTATAATTAAAACATAGGCACTCATAATTTTGAAAATTTAATTCAGTTGCTCATTTCAAACGCGCATAAATGATAAATCTGTGACTGGATAAGAAATGTAGAAAAATGACTGAAATACATTTTACATCGTATATTAAGAAAGTTAATCATAAATTAGCCGAATTTAATGAATTTATAAAAATTAATTTAAAAAATGTTGTGTATTAAGCAGAATGACAATTCAGTAAAGAATATTATTAATAATATTTGTAAAATCTTACGTTTTTTTTCTGGAGATATAATTAAATACCTTTGTTCAATTTCGTATCAGGATTTTTGAAAATAACGTGTGGAATTGTATTTTTGACATCCTCTGCTAAGGCCGATATTTCTGACAATAAGAAGGAAGAAAAAAAGTCCCCTCTTTGTCTCTTTCCCTTTGTAAATAGGTCATGCAGGCGACGTGGGACTGGTCTCATAACCAAATTAGGACCAATAGTACCTTCCTTTAAAAAAATTTGTATAGCTATCAGATTTCAAAATTTAAAAACAAGACATTTTCGTTTTGAGAAGATACTGCCATATTTAAAATTATTCAAGAAACCTTAATTTTATTTTTATAAAAGTAAGACCCTGGAACATTTTTGAAACTCACCATAAGCAAATTTCCTAAATCATCTTCTTCGATAGTCAAAGCTGACATATTTAATAAATCATGATAAGTTTTGGCACTTGTTTTCATAGCCTGGTGAAAATAATAAATTTTTAGTGAATAAAAAATTCAAAAAATTTGGGTTCAATCTCTTTTTTTGAGTAGAGTGAGGTCTTGCCTATTTCAAGGGCCGCGAAACGTAAAGATTCGATAGTTTCAAGACTGGGGTAGCCCCCACCTCTACCAAAAGTCGTCAGGTTATTTTTGTCAAGCGACGTTCACTGGCTGCCCCAGCCTTGTATCGATGCGCGCTGTAAGTAACTTTTTCGAGTGCGCATGTACCGAAAAGCGCGAGCCTATTTGAAATCAATAAATACTATCAATAGTAGTCCAGATAAATATTTTTTTGAAAATTTCACTTTTGAAAAATTAATTAAATTGAATCTAGGCAATAATAATAATAATAATAATAATAATCTTCAAATAATGTATTATTAATGTAATGTTATAAGCTTATACTTTGCATTTTTAAATAGACCCGCGGTTTTTTGTACATGCGCAGTTGAAGAAGTCATGGTCCGTTAGCGTATTTGCGCATCATGCATGCCAGTGTTTTTCAAGTGTTTTTGTTGACGCAAGACGTGACAAATATAACATTTTCTTAAGATAATGCAAATGTTCAAGTAAAAATCAATATAATAGAATGAAAAAAAGACTTAAATATTTCGCGGAATAGTGATTATTTTAGTATCACGTTATGGTCATGATAGGATAGGTGGAGATGTCAGCAAGGTAAGCATGGTTGGTACATACTGACATGGGACTGCATACGCCTTTTTGGAGAAAATATTCTAAACGTAAAATTAAGTTGTAAAGGTCTGAATAGTAATATTTGTCAAGTATAGAATGCATTGGCGCAATTCTGTTTCATCCTTTGTCGGTTGGAGACATTTCGATTTCACGAAATATAATCAACCATCCGAAATTGGAGGTTAAAGTACTTAATCTGATATACTATTCTGAAATTTTGGATATTTTATTTTATTATGACAAAAGAATGGAAGATGACTGAAAAAATAGATTCTATACTCGGGAAATATTACTATTCGCACATTTATAACTTAGCTTTACGTTTAGAATATTTTCTCCTAAAAGTCTTATGCATTCCCATGACGTCATGATAAAATAGTCAATTCAAACCAACGAGGGCTTCCCGCTCTTCGGGCCTCTTTTTAATTGGCCAGCCACTGACGTGGAGGAGAGCATATAGGACTGGTGGTGGGAGGTGACGGAACTGCGCAATTTGAAATA
>JAWWEA010408365.1:0-11431 GCA_035222095.1 Andricus quercuspetiolicola | reverse complement strand
ATTTTGGTTACCGCGAAAATTCAAATAGTAACAGGAGATACATATACTATTACTAAAAATACGGTCGCTGCTCGAAGAATATTCTTGTAGTTATAACTTTATAGTACATCGGAAATTTTAACAAATTATTAGATAATAATAAGTGCAAGAGAGAATATGATTGAGAAGGATATGATTCAGTTATATAAATTAAGATTAAAATATGAGTTTAAGGGTTAAATGTGTTTGAGGTATTAAGGAGCTGACTTAGATAAGAGGGTTACCAATGAGTGAATTCTTGAGTCAGATTATCAATATTGAACAAATACATAAAAAAAAGCTTTTTTAAAGTGAAAATAGGAAGGCGCTTTCCTAATTGATACAGGCAGTTTGTTCAAGATTCGAGCGCTCCTAACTATGAAAGACCGTTGTAATTTACAAGTTCGGTGCTTTGAAACTATGATTAACTTTTTCTTTTTTTGAAGATCGGAATGGGCAGGCAGATTTTTGTCAAAAAATTCAAATAAATTGAAGAGATATTGCGGGGTTTCGGTTTGAAAGAGATTGAATAAAAAATTACCCATGAAATACTGTCTTCTCTTGACCATATTCAGAAACCCTGCTTACTTTCGATAGGTTGTTAGATGTACATGTTTAGATAAGTCATAGATAAAACGAACACAGGCATTAAGTGCTCTCAAAAGTTTAGAATTTAGTTCGTCTGTCATGCTATCATATGTATGCTAAGCAACCAAAATCAAAGTGTGACAGAATCAAGCACTTGACTAAAAGTATACGAGTGGAAACTGGCAAGGATTTTTTTTTCTGAGTTGATGCAGAATTCGAAATGTTTTTCTCGAGATTTCGATTACCTGCTCCTTCCAGGATAGGATTCTGTTCAATTTGAGCCCAAGATCTCTTACAACCTCAACAAAATCTACAATCCGCCCACTGATCAGTAGTGGCGAGAGAGTCATTATAGCTTCAGAAGTTGGGACTGGGGATGGCAATTGCCTTCGCTTCAGCAGAATTGAGTGAAAGCCGATTGGTACTTGTCCAATGCACCACCCTTCAATCAATCAATGTCATTCATTGAATCAATGTCCTCCTATACGAGCAAGGAGATTTCTTAAGGAGGCAATAGGATCTGAAAGATAAAGTTTAACGTCATCAGCACACTTGTGGTACTTACAACGCAACGTTTCAACTTTCTACCCAGATCCGAGGTATAGAGGTTAAAAAGGAGAGGAGCGAGCATGGAACCCTGAGAAACTCCACACCCTACCTCCAACCAGTCAGACTGCTCGCCTTTAGTATTTTTTACTCGTTGCAGCTGACTATTCAGGGACAATTCAAACCACCTAATTGACATGTTTGACAGCCTAAAGGACTTTAACTTAAGCAGGAGGAGTTTGTGGTTTACACAGTCAAATGCCGTAGAAGAGTCGAACAACACAACAATCATGATCTCTTTATTGTCTAATGCCATGTTATAATCATTGGTGACTTTAGAATTTGCTGTTAGCGTACTGTGTTTGGCCGGAAGCCAGATTGCATTGAATCGATTAAGTTTTGTGAATCCAAACATTTAGACAATTGACTGTGAACTATTTTTTCAAATGGTTTGGATAGTGCACATAGCATGGAAATGGGGCGAAAATTTCCCGGGCATGTAGGGGAACAAATGTTTGGAATTGGGCGAATGATGACCCATTTCCAAATATCTGGGAATATCCCTACTTGCCAGGAAACATTGCATATATGTAAGAGAATCGAAAAGATTATCGGGAAAGCGAGCTTGATCATTTTAATTGATGTACCATCGGAGCCTATGGCGTTTGATTCAATTTCCATGATTTTTTTCTAGCAGCAAGTCTGGGATAATATCTAAGAAATTGTGGTCATTAAAAGTGTATAAAGGTAGACTCAGAATGGGCTGCACTAAAGAATTGGAAGTAGAAGTAAATGTAAATGTGTTTAATAAGTCATTTGGAGGAAAGTTGCTGTCAGGGCATTCAAATTTGGGAGGTATGATGTATAATCGTTTTAGAAGATGCCAAATGTTTTCAGTTTTGCTTTTAATCCTAATTGCATTGTAGTTGTATCTATTAAACGAGTCTCTTATTTCAGTTTGAATTCGGTTTCTGATTTTGCGAAATTCAGTTTGTATGAGGCTGTTTTTAGTCCGTTTAGCCAGTCTGCGCCTATTATCACGCTCATTTATAAGATATTTTATTTCAGAAGTAATCCAAGGAGCAGGTTTTTTAAATATGTCATGAGTGTGCAAAGGCGTAAGTAGGGCAGAAGCTGATATCAGATTAGCAGACAGCTGCTCTTTCGTATTGAGATCTTCAGCTTGTAATAAACTCTCCCACTCATAGGTCATAGGGTGCTCCTGAAATTTAGGTTCATCAATTGAGCCTAAGTTACGCGTCTGTGTTTGCATGTGACCAGTGAAATCGGGACACGAGAT
The DNA here is from genome assembly GCA_035222095.1 of Andricus quercuspetiolicola. Classification (NCBI taxonomy): domain Eukaryota; kingdom Metazoa; phylum Arthropoda; class Insecta; order Hymenoptera; family Cynipidae; genus Andricus; species Andricus quercuspetiolicola. The sequence goes on along the minus strand of JAWWEA010408365.1, from coordinate 8,979 downwards.
TTTGAAATTAATTTTTATAAGGTCATGACTAGACAGGAACGGTATAGGTTGCTGTAAATATGAATCAAGTTCTTCCAGCTCGTCGACAATTATTAAATCGATACGTGTACTGATACGATCAGTGTGATGTGTAGAATTATGGGGGACAATCGAGAGTCCAGAAGATTAGGTGATAAAAATAAGCCTGAAAAAAGTGTTTAAATTCCTGATAATGGGCCAAGAGTGATTGGGCATTCACATGACATGTACTTACGGAAACCATCGAGAAAGTTTATAGGGTAAAACTCATTAAAGCCCTGCTAACGGTATCGCTAAACCATGCAGAATGGAGAACGTTATATCTACGTATGGGTTTTTCTGATAAAATTTGCGACAATAATTAATATTTAAATTCAGGGGTGTACACGTAAGAGAAAATCATAAATATATAAAATCGATGCAAGTCGATAAGACAAATACAAACCTCCCTATATAACATAACAGCAAGTTCAAAAATAAAAATAATAATCTCAGCAAATAAACTATGATAGGGTATAAAATGACAATAATAAAGAAAAGGATATAGAAGCGAGCCGCCAGCCCACTTCATGAAAGTCCAGAAGCTGTCCAGTAGTTGCTAGCGAAGGTCGTCCACATCACGTGAGTGGGAAAGCAGGTTCCTTGGTGCCCCCTCTTCTTCCCGGCAATAAATTTTTCCATCAGCAATCCATAAAAATTTTATCTTTTTATCTCTTCTGAGTTGCAGCGCAGCACTATAATTTTGCCCGTAGAATTTGGACAAAGATTTTCTAATATACAGAGGGTAATGCACCTCCCCTCCAAGATATTTGTTGAATAAGCCCCTCTTCTTTTTACTGTTCCTGATTATGTTGGCACACATATTCTGGTGGGTCAAGTTGACAACGATAATAGGTGGCAGCTGGGTGCGTAAACGATCCGAAGGACGGATTCTATAAATAGAGACAATTTCATCTCTAGTGCATAATACCCCAAGAACGGCAGCTCTCTTGCAGAAGGTGGAAGACAGATCTTCAGACTGTCCATACGGTAGTCCATGTAATGTCAGAGTGGAATTTAGCGCCGCTTGCTCTAAGTTGTTGCATTTTTGGCCCAGTGCCGATACTTGTTTAATGAGCACGTCATTCTCAGAATTGAGTTTTTGCGCAGTTGCTTGCAGTTCACAGATATCCGTGACGCTTGATGCAGTAGTTTCCTCGAATTTGGAAACACGGGACGTATTCTCTGCAATACTAGTAGCCAAATTTTTAAAGGCCTCTACCTGTTTTTCTTCAAAAGATTTCCACATGTTGGAAATCCGCTGGAATCCTGCCTCCTAGGCCTTCGACACTGCATTTATAATGGCAGTTTCAACCCCATGCCCCAAAGAGACTAGAGCCGTCCCTGGATTTGATACGTCTGACATCATTAGGATTTAGATTTCGGGAACAGTCATCAAAACCACTGCTTTTGCTTTTTGTTTATCTTGTCAAGATCCTTAAGGGGAGATTCTGGTCATCCGTGTCATTTATTCTTTATTTTTCAGAGAATTTTATTTTATAGTAAAAATAAAATGTTCCTTACAAATTTTTCACAGAGTGAAGTATAGAGGTTGAACTAATGAAAAAAAATTTCTTCTTTGTTTTTTATTGCATTTGTTTACAAAATGGTGGCCTTGAAAGAGTCCTCCTTTCCAGCTTTCGCTCAAATATTTCGGGAACGGTTGACCTGAAATCAGAAAATAAGGAATATTCATTATCTGCATAGTTTTGGCTATCGTGTGAACTACAATCAGAAATTTTTGTTGAAAAAAAAAACAAAATGGCGGACTTTTGAGTTTTCCGAGCTCATTTTTGGAAGGTAAATTGTTTATAACTTTGCTAAATGACAATATTTGTTCATGATCGTAGTTCACACGATAGAGACACACTTGGAGAATGAGTTGTACAAATTTCAAGTCAATCGGTTCATTGGTTTTTAAATAAATTTGTCAAAGGTACCAAAAAATGTAGTTCAGCTTTCTCTATGCGCAAGTGGTTGACCTTTTCAGCGTACATTTTTGCTTGCGGTCCAATCCTGACTTCCATGGTTTGCATAACTTTTAAAATCGGAAAAAGGCCTTCATTGAAGATACAAGCGGCACTGTAAGCAGCAATTTCAAGAATTCGTTTAGCAACAAACTTGTGTTTAGGAACAATGTTCCAAACGCATGAATTATAGCTCTCATTGTTATTTTGTGTGTTTGCACCTAAACATCTTTCAAGCAGTTCATCAGAGGTGAGATCTTCATAAATACTTTTGAGAACCTCTTGGGTTTCTTCATCGAAAGCAGGAGGGTGTTCATAACCTTTTAAAATTCCTTTTGCTTCAGCCCGCCGATAAGGGCACCAAGATTCTTTTTCAGTAGAACTGATTGGACAATACTGGTGCTGCGGCTTCTCATCGGTGGAGCATTTATGATAGAACGACGCTAATATTGCTTTCTTCATTTCTGGTACTGAATAAGAATTATTGAGCACGGCAGACTGATAGTAACTCGATAATTTTGCCAAAAGGTTCTCCGTGAGTAATAATGATTTACTTTTGACCTTTTTTTTATTTTTTTCTTCTTTCGCAGTCGCTCCTTTTGTTACTTTTTCTTCAGCTGATTTTTTTGCTTTTTTAATCTGTGTAAGCTGCTTTTTAGCTTCTTTCCCGCGTTTGTATAATCGTTTCTTCACGTGCAATACACATTCTTTCTTTTTCACAATAACGTCGTCGCCGTAAGGTTTACTATCTACTAGTTGCTTGAACGTTTTAGTATCACCGTCGCCTATATAGTGCTCGTACATAAGATGATACTTCTCGATGGACCTGGAAAACATTTCCTTCACTCCTTCAACTTCCATTAGTCCAGCGCTACCTGTATGATCAGCAGTGCACTCCCCATTTTCGCAATGCTCAGTGTAGCAAGCATCAAACTCTGGTGTATCTCGTGGAATTTTACAGGTGTTGCATGCTTGACAGATTTTAGATTTTACAATCACATCGATGACCTTATTCGAAAACTTCCCAATCAAACTCACTAAACCGAGTAAAGCCGTAAATCCCCTTTTAGGCCATGATCCATCCCCGGAAACAGTAATTTTATCTTCTGGTAATCCCTTTTCTCGATTTTCCTGTTGTTCCTCTTGAGCTGCTTTCTTGAGAACGGTTTCAGCAACGGCACTTACGGCCGTATATATATATGGTTTACACATGAATAATAGCCAGCTGCACTGAAGGCACTGCTTGAAATGTCCATCAATCCACAAAAATGTAACAATCCACTGAAACCAACTCCGAGCAAGCGCAATACGTAAATAAATCTTCGATTTATTTCATACCCGTTTCGTCCAGCCCGTGGTGATGACGGTATTTTTACAGGATCTGAGCACCCACATAACACATTCAACTGAAATCCAACACCTTTCACATCATTTGTTGCAAACTCAACATTTTTTTTGCACTTTTTACACATAACAATACCTTGCAGAGTCAGAAACAGAGACCAATGGACGAATACGTAGGATGCAGAAAGTTCGACTGCTACATCAAAATCCGCATCACGTTCTCGAATTTTTTTTGCTGCTGTACTAGTTTGTACAGTGTCTTGGTCAGAAGTAAATCGGTTTCCCGAGAATCTTCTTTTTTTTCTTCTATAATCGCTCCTTGAAATACCTGACGGTTTCTTTCTGTCCTCCATGATTGACTTTTGCAGCACAAAAACAGAATAAATGTCACTAACTTTTGAAATTCTTGACAAAGCATACAACCGTTGCAGTCAAAAATAAAGAGTACACTGCTCTTCCAAGGCACAAATTAATTAAATCTCTCTCAAAATTAGGATGAAGCCGGATAGAGCTGGAAAAAACCGGACAGAACTGAATATAGCTGGATAGAGCCGCCACGCGTTCTCGAGGGCTCGAGTGCTGCAGCTTCTTCGGCCTCTTTTACCCCTGTTCTTGAACTTATAAACCTTCAAAACTGACTCTACACTATTTCTAGAAGTATTTACTACCAAAATATGGAGAAAAAAAATTTTTGATTTTTTGAAAAATTATGACCAGAATCTCCCCTTAAGCGCTGGATCGTTGCTGGAGCTCCACTCAACTTAAAGAGCATTCTGAGAAACTCAGTGTCCAACCATGGCTGTGTAGGCAGTTTTTGATCTGTCCTCCGTATCACTTGGAATTTGATATAATCAGGCGGTAAGACCAATAGCCGAGAAAAATTGGGCACCTCCCAGGTTGCCCGGTATCTCAGTGATATTGGGTAGGGGGTAAGCATCTCCCACGTTCTTTGCATCAAGCGCGTGATCTTGCCGATATTAAATAGAGAAAGATAACCTACCTTAAGATTAGAATCCAACACGTGAATGGATTTGACCTGGCCAGTTCTGGCTTTAATTATGAGAAATGTAGCTTTCTTTTCAGGTTTAGAGATGTTTTATTTAGTAATTGCGATGGAAATGCATGGATTTGGTTTCATATTGTGTTGTGACTGAATAAAATCTCGACCTCTCTTCATCCAATTAAGCAATCTCTGGAACGCCAGCCGTAATCGAGACCGGCAGATCGTAAATGACTACCTTGACTTTTACTGCTGCGTCCACAATACGAGTGCAAGCGTAACCCGTAGATTCGCTTTGAGAGGTCCTTATGTGATCCCGTCTCTACTCAAAAATTAGTTGAACCGTTTTTAAAATCTGGACAGGTTCTTGGTTTCTTTTCGGGACTTTGCTTGCTTTCAACTTGGCCAATATCGACGTGCTGCTTGACCGCTGACTGGCGCTCGCCCGAACGATTCTCCGATGAGCGCTCAACGGGTTTAAATGAACGGCGTTATTCTCACCTCAAAGGACGAAAACCGGTGTATCGATATTCACGGCAGTTCGGACTCCTGCTAACTCAGCGTTGTGAAATCAAAAAGGCAATTCAAGCAGCGCGAGGGAAACGGTTTCGCTACCACGGAAATCAAATCATTTCCGCTACTTTGATAACTGTCGACTTCGATAGGATGTTGTGAAAGAGAATTTTTACCCCATTCCGCACGGCCCTGAAGTTAAGGGTTGCCAGTCCGTCTCCAAGATGAGGCGGGACCGTCCAAGGGATCCCGAGACCTCGGGAAAACAGCAACATTTTCACTGGCTAACATGTCCAGTGATTTGACGTTTTGCGTTTTGGGCCCAGTCTGACGCTTCTATGGAGCTCCACCTGAAGAAGTAAGCCTAACCTAAAAAAATATTTTGCCTAGGGGTCCTAGGGGTAGGGGGGAGCGTTGCTGCGAACTATAGTATTTTCTACGTCCCATTGAAGTCGCTGATTTACCTCGCCATAATCTCTTAAGTACCCCCTCATGCATGATCTTCTTCTTAATAATATTCAATTGTAAATTAAGGCGGTAACCACATTTTCCCCGTATTTCCGACAAAAAGTGTCAAAATAGCTTCAGATTTAAAACGGCTTTAGCGAGAAATTCATTCTATGTAGTTAAAAGAAGATTTCTGATAAGTTTTAGATAGAGTCATTAAAAATTGACGCAAATGTTTACTTTGTAGAATAGTACGCCACGTCGTAATGATTGTTTGCCCACCAATTTTTTTGAATCTATCTGAACCTTGACAGAAATCTTCTCTCAACTATATAGAACAACTTTCCTTATCTGTTTGTAAGCATACATTTGAATTTTGCTAAAGTTAGAAGATAAATAGTCATTAGAAATTTTTATTTTGCATTAAAAACTATTTTTCTTCTCAAATTACAATTTGGTTGAAATTTTTTTTATTTCTCGACTGAAAAATAACTTTTGGTTGGAAAATCAACTATTTTATTGAGAATTCCTTTTTGTTATTTGAAAATTCATCTCTTTCGGCAGAAATTTAATTTCTTTTGGTTACCAACGCAACTGGTTGAAAATTAATCGCTTTTGGTTGATAATTCAACTATTTTGTTGGAAATTTGTATTTTTTGAATAAATTCAACTGTTTCTTATTTAAAATATTTTTTGGTTCAAATATCAATTATGCATTAAATTTTCCGTTGAGAATTAATATATTATCTTCAAAATAATTTTTTCAATTGAAATTTTGATTTGAAATACCTGAAATCATCAAAAAGCTTCTTGATTTTTCTCAAGAATGTTGGGAAAATCACACTTATATAACCTTAAGAACAAATAAATAAGCTTAAAAAAACGGATATTCGAAATTTTCATTTTGTATTAAAAATTATTTTTTGCCTAAAAACCGAAAAACTACTGATGATGACAGCACATTTAAAAAATGTAATTAATTTCGCGGGGGTCGCCGGATTTCGAATATTTTATATCTCAAGCCTGCAGGAAATATCCCCATGATTTCTTTACGGTCCATTCGATACATCATACCAGATGCCTTGTCCACTGCAACTCGCTGTTTAGTTGACACTGAGCAATTATATAATCCGCGAAGAATATTACTCTCAAATATTCCGACGATTCCACCCCTGGAATTCGTTAAAACACGATGTTTTTCATATGGTCGTATTTTATGAAAAGCACTTGATGAGTATCTTATGTAGGCCTCAGTTTTTGCAGGAAAAGTGTGTTCTACTACTATTCCAGATAGATTTCCATTTTTACCGGAAGCAAGCCTGGCAAGAGTAAGAGGCCTGGCAGGAGAAGACGGTGTCTCTGGAGAAGATCTGACAGGAGAAGAATTTCTGTCTGCAGAAGGTCTGACAGAAGAATTTATTTTTGGAGAAGGTGTGACAGGAGAATTTATCTTTGTAGAAGGTCTGACAGGAGAAGAATTTCTCTCTGCAAAAGGTCTGACAGGAGAATTTATCTTTGAAGAAAGTCTGACAGGCGAATGAGCTCGAGTCGGAATGTAAGGTCCGCCATAAAAAGATTCGTAATTCGTGTTTTCGCCATTAGGTAAAGTGTCGAACGGCATACTTAAGTCTGCAATAAGAAATAGAAATAGATGAATGGCAATACTGGAAATAATTTATTTAAAACGACTAAATAGAGGAAAGCAATATTCTAAAGCATATGATTATCTAACATTTTGTAACGTTGCAACATTTTAGTAACAATGTTTTCTTAGAATCAGTCAGTAAGAGAAGGTTTTTTGAGTCACAAAACACAAACTTGCGGTCAAAATTCAAAAAGTTGAATTAAAAGTTAAAATTTTTCAATAAAAACTGATAGATTTTTGATAGATAGATGGTTGTGGCTATGGGTACCGTAATTTCGGCACGAATGGTGGAAGAGGAGCTATTCGTACCAAATTTTCGGTACAAAGAAAGTAGTAATTTTCGGTAGAAAGGATAGAAAAGTTACTAAAGTTATAAGTATATTATATTATTATATTCACCAATAAAATTAAGGACAATCACCAAGCTGAAGACCAGTGTATAAACAATCTTCATTTTTCCCAAGTATAGAAAGAACTGACGGAAGAGTTAATTAATAATTTTACTAAGAGTATGAAAAACGAGCAATCTGGTCCTGAGTAAAATTATCTATAGTCTAAAACGTTATCTTGTTGAATATATGCTGTTTGGTGACACTTATATTTACATAAATCAGTTCGAGGAAAAAAATTTACTATGTACGTTGAAACCGATACCGATATTTATATAATCTTTACCGTTTTACGTGACTCTGGTTTTTTTTATGGAAAATTAATATACACAGAAAAATAGCTGGGCTCATTTTGAATCGGATGCTGACCAAAAATTGAGACGCAGCATTTTTTAGCCTCAACATTAAAAAAAATGTATTTTATAATAATTAATTCGTTTTTAAAATCTCTTTGATTATAATTCAAGTATGTTTAAAAAGTTTTCATGTTTAGTCGATAATTTCGAGCTTTGTTCTTACTCAACACAATCGGAATTTATGCGCATTTGATAAATCAACTTTATTATTCGTTATTCATGAAATTTAATAACAGGTATAACATTCTTATCTATATTTTCGGTAAAAGAAATTGTTTACTTCCAATTTATTGAAATTTACAACGTTAATATCTACTTCGCTGATTTCGAAAATAGTTGAAAAAATACAAAAGATTTATTGAACGGCGATCATATGTGAATTAGTTAAGAACAACCAAAAAAAGTTCAGAAAATGAATTAGAATCCACGCGAGTAAAGATTCAAACAGTTTTTGTCGATTTTCTCGACCTCATTAATTTTTCGGTTAAGGGTGTTCTTAAAAATGACGGCATTTGCCATTCTTTGCAGCTTATTCAGCAACTTCTGGGGAAACATAGCATTGCACAACTTTGGCAGTCCCCATACAGACCTGAGATAGCAAAACGAATAAAGACACTTTAGGCCGGTTTTCAAGAGAGACAAAAATCGTTCTATTCCATCAAATTTTCAGTTTCATTTGAAAGTTAAGATTTCGATTTCTAGATTATTAGTTGCTCAATAAAGTAGCTGCACTTTCAAAGCAAAAAGACGAGTTTTTTTATAAAATTGATATTGAATAAAAATGTTAGATTTTCATAAAAATAGTGAAACATCAAAAGAATTAATTTTTTAAGAAAATAGTTGAATTTTCAACTAAAATGATAAATCATAAGCAAAAAAATGAAATTTTTAACAAAGAAGAAGTTCGACTTCTCTTATATACGACTTGCACAGACCTAGACTCTTTTAATATTAAATATAAAAACCCTCTCGTAGACGACGTTTCTACATTCGGTAGGCAACCATTTTAGATACTAGACTTTTTTACATGAAGAGAGAGAGGGGGGGCGAAGCGAGAGAGAGAGGCTCCATCTCGCGGGAAAGGTTGGGATTTCCTTTCCCTTATTACGGACTTACCTACAAACGTAAGTATGCCCATGTCAGAATAAGGAAGGTACACTCTCCTAGCACCGGTGGAGTAGCAGAACCGAGTGCAGGAGAGAACCGCGCGTACAGCGCCAGCGAAACTGCAACGCGTGCATCCTTCTCCACTCGACTCTCC
>JAWWEA010408304.1:0-11431 GCA_035222095.1 Andricus quercuspetiolicola | reverse complement strand
ATAAATTCAAAAGTCAAACTTTTTTTATTCTGAGCGACAAGCTATTTCGTTCAATATTTCAAAGGTATTAATAAAGACTTCCAATATTTGAATTAAAAGCTTCGATCATTCCTTTTTTATTTACCAAATTTCTCTCATTTAAAAAAAGCAAGAATTCATTACTAATCGCAATCAGTTAAGGGGGAAACGGCTTAAAATGCAGCCCAGCGGACGAGGATTACTTCGTGTTCCCGAAGAATACTTCGGATTGCGTAGGATTACGCTGGATTACATAAAATCATGCGTTAAATTTTCAGCTAAAAACATGAATTATTAATCTAAAGGATTAGTTTTCTACGGTAAAAAATTGATTTCGAACAAAATGCATGAATATTTAATGAAGTCGTTGAATTTTCAACTAAAAAAGATTAATTTTGCATCAAAAAATGAACACTTGAATTGACAAATAAAAAATTAATTTTCAACCAAAAAAGAACGAGTTTTCAGCAAATACTTGAATTTTTAACCAAAGAGATGAATTTTCAATTAAACTAATGAATGTTCAACTGGAATAATTAAAAGTTTAGCTAAAAATAAATTTGTAACAGAAAAAAACGATTTTTTGACAAAATTGTTGAATTTTTCAAAATGAAATAAATTTTTAACCAAGAGATGAATTCTCAACAAATAACGTAATATTTTTTCATGTTATGGTTGTGATCAGAGAAGTTGGAAGAGGGTAGGAATTTGATTAATTTCCTACAAAAAAATTTCATAAAACTACATGGATTTTCAACCAAATAGTTGAATTTTTGACAAATAAGGATACATTTACAATAAATAATTAAACAGTTGAATTTTTAGTTGAAAAATTAATTTGCAAGAAAAAAGAGACAAATTTTCAACGATTTAGTTGACTTTTCAACAAACTAGATTAACGTTTCAACAAATAGTTAAATTTAGACGAAACACATTAATTTTTTACCGAAAAAAACAAATTTTCAGCAAAACATTAATTTTCAACCAAATAGTTGAGATTTCATTGAAAAAGATCAACTCACAATTAAAAATAGAATATTTCAATTTTTAGTTGAAAAAAACATTTCTCAACAAAAACAGGAAATTTTTAACAATATGGTTCAAGTTATTAACAAGAAGATTAATTTTCTACCAATGAAGACGTATTTTTAACAGAATACATGAATTTTCAACCAAATCGTTGGATATTCAGTTGAAGAAATTACATTTCAACGAAAAAAACACGAATTTTTCACAATATATTTAGATTTTCTGTAAATTAGATTAAATTTTCACCCAGCAGATAAATTTTCTACTTCGACGATTAATTTTTTGCCGAAAAAGAAGAAATTTCAACAACGCACATGAATTTCCAACTAAAAAAGATAAACTGTTTACAAAAAATGGAATAATTAAATTTTTAGGTAAGAAAATTACTTTAAAAAAAGGTTCCTACAAAACAGTTAATAAATATTTGAATTAACTATGTAAATTATTTCTAATTGCCTGGATTACTCTGGATTGTAAGACAATTACTTGCATTTCCTAAATTACTTGGAATTAAATAAATTACAAATGTATTACGATGGATTAAGGATGCATTACTATGAATTACTAAATATTAATCGTCCTTTATATAAAAATTGTACTATTTGGTTAAAAATTTGTCATTTTCAGTTGGAAATTTGACTATATGGTTAAAAATGCATCTTTGTTGGTGAAGAGTTCAACTTTTTGATTAGGTATTCTATTATTTTGTTGAAACTTTTTGGGGAAAAATTATATTGTTTTGTTAAACATTCATTTTGTTGATAGAAAATTGTTCTTTTTGGATAAGGAATTCAACTTTCTTCTGAAAATTTCATCTCTTTAGCTGGAAAATTCAACTGCATGATTGAAAATGCAACTTTTTTTGTTTGAAGCTTAACGAATAACTAGATAACCAACATTTTTTCGGAAAATGGACATTTTGTATAAAAAATCCCTCAAAAATCAAATACGTTTTGTGTTAACAGGATTTCTTCAAAAGCTTATTTTTAGTATAGTAATGAAAAGATTGGTAATTCAAACCCAGACAACTGAGTCTCAGTAATTTTCTCCCATCTTCTTTTTTTTTTAATTGTCTAGCCTGTTTACCTCTTTGTAAACTTCTTTCTGACAAATTGTTCTTCCTATGTGCTTATCAATGCAGTAAAACAATGAAATACTTCTTTTTCTCAAAGAAAAAGACATTAAATAGAACTATTTGTCACTTATTTCAGCACTAAAGTACCAATCAAATTCCAACCTAAAATCTTAATTCTTCATTTTTTACCAAAACACACTTTTATCAGTTTTTTTTACTTCACTTCTTACACTCTGATCAGAAACGATACTTCTCAAAATTTTTATCGTTTAATTATAAATAAACATATACCTTCCTTTTTTTTTATAGAACTTTCAATGAAAAATCATTTGTCACAGTACGATACCATCACACCAAGTCTTTATTTTCCCAGAGCAGAATAATTATTTTTTTAATGAAAACTTTCTCATTCTTATTTAGCCTCCCCATATCTGGAAAGCAAGTTTTTATTATTTTAAAAATTGAAAAATAGATATTTACAGAATTTAGTCGCCATCCAAAGACGATTTTCAAAACCCATGAAATTTGACTTAAATGATTTACTGGGAATTGTTTAACTTTTTCTGATGAAACTCATTTTCTTCCAATTTAGCAACTTAATACATCGGGAGTAAATCTTTATTTTTTGTGTCAACTTAAAATTGCACTTTTTATCGTGATTTGCAACCAAACCTTTTTCAATTTTAGGTTTCTGCCACATTGAGATTGGAAAATTTCACATTCTATTTTTCGGAACGAGATAATATTTATCAACCATACTTTTTTGTCCTCAATTTAGAAACTCTTTAGCTCAGGAGTGAACTTTTATTTCATCTTCAAATGATGATTTCGAATTTGCACAATGATATTTAGTTCTCCTGAAAAATTCCGATTTTGCTGGTTATGGAGTTATGTACTGCAACCCTTTAACTCTTCTTTTTAATACTATACTTTGGCTAAAATTGATTTTTGTTGCTTCCAAGTTTGAATATTTGGTGAAAAAATCAAGTATTTTGTAAAAAATTTAATTGTTATTTAGAAAATTCAACTCTTTGGTAAAAAGTCATATTTTTTTATCGAAAAACCAACAGATATGTTGGAAATTCGTTTTTTTTGTAGGTAATTCGCCGTTTCAAATTTTAAGTTAATATTTTTCGGTGAAAAATTTTGTTGTTGTAAACTCAAGTGTCTTCTAAAAAATTAACCTTTTTTGGTGGGAAAGTTTCTCGTTGAAAATTCTACTGTCTTCTAAAAATTTCCCCCCTTTGTCTTGAAGATTCCCATTCGGGAAAAAATTGAGCAATTTTTGTTTATTAATTAAATGTTTATAGTCGCATCAACTGCCAGGGTCATTAGCGAGTGTACTATAGGGTGAATTATAAACTGTAGGGTATCTGCCGGGTAGTATACCAAAGAACGTAAGCTATTAAATAATTTTGTTGTAAATACAAATATTTGGTTTGAAACTGATTTTGTGGTTGTTGAAAATTCAACTATTTGGCGAAAAAATCATCTTTCTTAGTTGAAAATGATCCTTTTTTTTTTGTAAATTCATCTTTTTGTTTTTAAAAGTCAACAGTTTTCGAAAACAATGGATATCTAAAACAGCATCTTTAAAATTTCTACAGTTTTGATTTCATTATATGTTCAGATGTGATATTATAAATGTATAGATGTCAAGTTCTGAAATAGTTGCATTTTCGAGGCTACCAGCTTTAAATCATTCAACATTGAACCTTAAATTTCGAAACATTTCTTTTCAATTCTATTAACCTGGCTTTTGACTTTTTAAGTGCTCAATGGAACATGCTTCAAATTCTTTATTGTTATTAGATTAAAGAATATTCAAATTTTAAACTTTCTACGTTTAGAAATTGTAAATTGAAGGTACCGTGACACCCTTTTTTTAAAAAAAGGCTTTGTGTTGACATCTTAATCGTATTAAAACAAAAATTGATTTTTGATTTACTGTTATTTATAAGTATCAGTAACAGTTCACTTATAGTTCAAAATTTTTGAAAACATTCAAATTTTAAGTAGAGTTTTTTTTTAATTAAAGCTTTTGAAATTTCAGATAGATCTGTGTGCTTATATTTTTAACAATAAATTTTGTAAGTTTTTTATTTAACAATAAATTTGAAATTTGTTGACTTCTCAGAAGTGTCATTTTCTTTTAATGAGGCAAATGAAGGTTTGATTATTATTAATTGAACACAGATGCTATTTGGCAATTTTTAAAATATTTTTCTATAAACATGTTCACAGTTTGGCCATTTATCATCGAATAAGCTCAATTTTTTCAGGCAACCAACTAAGGATGTTTTTTTGGTTATTCGTTGCTAAAAAGCTTCATAATTCCGCATGAACTGTTTATTATTCAATTAAGTTTTATAAACCAATTCAGAGATTGGCTATATTTTAACGAGCACGTTCAAGTTTTGTTCACAGAGTCAGCAAAAAATGTCCTTTGGATGACTCCTTGCTATAACACTTTATAATTTGACCACAATTATTAATTTTTTATACATATAATCTTTATGAAATTATATATTCTCTGACGTTTTATATTAAAACTCTGGACGTTGATGATCTAAAAATTTTTTATGCTGAAAGATAACTTTGAGAAGTAAAAGCTCTCATATTAATCTTTTGTGCACCCTTTGCAGAATCTTTCAAAGCTTTGTGAAATCATTTTAGTTGAAGTGAAGAAAAGCTGCGAAGTGTTTTTAGATCCTTGTCAAAAATTTTTATTATAAGTTAACTTTTATCAAAGATATTTACACATAATTTTGTCTGGGATCGTAGAAACGGTGCACGTACTGATTATTTTTATCGCTTTTTCTTCAATTTGTACCCTTCGCTTTTCATTTTTATTTACTAAACTATTATTGCAGAATTCGAAAGATAATATAATTTGTTATGTAATTTGTTATATACTACTATAAAATTTGGCACTAAAATTCCGGATATGATAGCACATTTTTCAGAATCGAAAGATCTTACATCAGAGCAGCTGGGAACATAGGTGTTAATACGCGCCCTCATTTTAGAATGCTTTTCCAAAGTTGGATACAACTAGTTAGATTTGCAAACTTATTTAATGTGTAACGTGAGAGGGCATCCATGTGCCGTGTACAAATAAAAGTTATTAAAGCAGAAATTAATTTCATGGAATTTATTGGGGGCGGCAATAAGCCGATCAGTCTATGCAAACACGATCTTTGGAACTTTTTAAAAAAATGTTTCCGAGACGCTTGGTAGTCATTTCGAGGAAACTTAAAATTTTAATGAGGACCCCTTAGTAAACCGTTTTAGAAAAGAAAAAAAAATCGCGCATCACCTTCCTAGTACGGTGAAAATACCTTTTTTCGTACGAAGCGCCTGGAATACTATGAGTTATTGCTCATACACAATCATTATTATTATAACAAGATAAACTTGAAAAATAAATTGAGAAAACATTACACCTTATCAATTGAAACTCAAAAACCAGCAGAAAGAATTTGAAAAACTAATCAATCATATTTTGCTAGGAATTCATTGTTACTAGTTGAATTAGTAAGGTAGTGCTACTAAGCAGATTAGTGTAATACTCTCAATAATATATTGAGTAATATAAATCTGACCATCTTATTTAATAAAAAGTTGTAAAGTTAATAATTTAGCAGTCAGACACAATACTGTTAATTGCATTATTAATTTTTCTACTAATTCGGATTTAGAGAGCAGGGTGTCTACAGAATCGATGATTTCAAATTCCCTTTTTAAAAATGGCTTAAATTCTTTGGAATCATGTAATATCCCACAAATCCTTTGAAATAACTGAAAGTCCTATAAAACTCCTTAATTCTTGTGAAACTCTTTAAAATTTTTGGAATCCTTGAAAATGATACAAAATTTTTTAACATTCCTTGTATTCAATATCATAAAATTCTTTGGAATCTTTCAAATTAAGCTTATTCATTAAATTTCTCAAAATCCCTTCCAGTCTTTAAAAGAATTTGAAATATCAGCTAATTCTTGGTCTCAAGAATTGAACTTCTGATTTGGAACAGAAAATCTTGCAAAAGTTACAATTCTGTATTTGAACAAAGATGTTACTTCATAAGTTCACTGCTTTTAAACCACATTAAAAATTATAACTCCTTACTGAAATTCCCTGGCGTGAATTCAAAATTATAATTATTCTTTGAAATTTCCTGTCCCAGTTCTAAATTATTATTCTTTTAAAAAATGTTCTTTCCCAATTCAGAATAATTATCAATCTTTAAGAATATCCCTGTTCCAAATCAAAATAAGAATGATTTAATGAAATGTCCTGTCCCAATCCAAAATTATTATTCTTTAGAAAAATTTTCCGTTTGAATTCAGAATTATCACACTTTTAGAAAAATTCGGTCCCAATTCAGAATGATAAATTGTTTGGACAATTCACTGTCCCAAATTTAAAATAATAATTATTAACTTAAAATTTTCTGTCCAAATTCAGAATTCTTAATCTTTTAGAAAATTCCCTGTCTTAAATCCAGATTATCAATCTTTAAGAAAATTTCTTGTCTCAAAGTCGAAATTCTAATTCTTCACTCATTCACATTCCTACTCACTTGATGATTTTTCGGTGAACAAAATTTCCGACTATTTTCTTCATTTTACGATTTTCTGGTCAGGAAGATACCTTGCAACTGAATAAATTGAGCGGAAACATAAGTTTTTATAATTTAACTTGCAATCGAATACATTTTTTTGGAAAAAACAGAAGTCGCTTTTAACTTGAAAAAATAACGTAACCGGCCTAGCGGATCGTCTGGCAATCGATACAAGATGTATTCTCTAAGAAAGGGACACGAGTATGTATTCAATCTATTGTAAAATATTTTCAAAAATTAAACTTTTCATAAAAATAAAATATTTAAATATTTCTCATGTCAGTGAAATTGATCCGGAGCGGTAACTTTCGCAGGTCCTAACTTGGATATTTTACATGTATCAACAATAGGATTTGATTTTTATAATCGTGTAGAAAAACATCCAGCAATGGATAAGATTTTCAAAATTTAGAATTCCTGACATAAATACAGGATATTGTGTTTTCGTATTTTTCAGTGATCTATGACACAGGGTGACTTTGGGAAGGTCTTCGCCTAGGGTGATTGAAAGAGAGATTGACCAATGCCCTGGGTCGGAGCGTTATTGAGAGACGAACGTATTAGTCAAACAAGCAATATGGAAAGTTTAAATTATTCTAGAAATCTATATCACGAACTCACTCTAGAAGCCAATAGATCACACTTCCACAGAAAGGTGTTTGGCTTAATGGTATAATAATAATGGATATAATGATAATACAAAATTAAAACATTAGCTATTTGTAAACACGTTCATTATTGCTTATCCCTTTTTAAAATAACTTACTGCTCATTTCTTAGCGTGGGGAGAGGGGGTCGTGCTCTTTTTAATTCATAAATGGAATTAGCTAGTAGACGAACTCCAAAGTTCCAGTGTAACAGACCTCGTCATAAAAACCAGGCTATGGAAAGTTATGCAATCGATGGAAATTTCTGAAAAATTTTGAAAATTATCAGGTGTGTGAGGAATTGGTCTGATTATTATGAATAAGAGAGAAAGGCAGCATGTTAAGAAACATGGATTTGTATCTCCCAGGTTGTTTTGGGTTAAAATAGAAGTGGGAATCAGAAGATTATTTGTCATAGCGAGCTATGCCCCAGTTAATGGTGAAAGGAGTGATTTAATAGACACCTTCTGGGTCACATCCAATTATGCTATGTAAGTACTTGCGATCACGTGGAAAGATTTTTTCTACTAGAAGATATAAATCGATGGTTGTGTCTAATGCCAATGTACGAAAAGGATGCTAAGTAATTTTGGACATCCAAGAATAAATGTTACCCGAAACAGATTGGTTACCTTATGCTCGGAAACGCGCTTCTCTATTACAAATACTTGTTCTAAGCTTAAAATAATCCATATGTACACCTGGTGCAGAGGAGATAACCATAACCTAATTGACTTTCTTGTTGCGGACGAAAGACTAAGAGAGCTCATAAAAGAAACAAGCATTATGAGGGGTTCTGAACATAAAACTGATCATTAACTTCTATTCCCAGAATTAAAGTTTGTTACATATGGATTTACACGCCTTCTGCCCGCAATCAAACCCGCAATCAAATTTACGAATTTCACAATAATTATTGGTCAAACAGCAATTAAATAAATTTTACTTAATTGCGTTGACCTAACATACTTTTACAAGCTTTTATTTGACTTACTCTGGGGTATGTGTGTATGTCAGGGTCAAATTTTGCATTCCATTTTTGACACACTTCGACGTATCGAGTCGGCATTTATACCCTTTGCAGTTCCAAACTTTGGCGCTCGTGCCCTTTTTTGAGTAACAGTTTTTTGGTTTCAGCAGGAAAAAATGACGATAAACGGATGGACGTAAACCTGACCGAAACTATAAGGGTTTCAACCCGGGGGTACAACAACCGTAAAAATAATTTTAGTTCAGTCAGAACGCGGGTGTCTCGGGCGGCCATTTTGAATCGCAATGGATCTCTCTGGAAAACTTGTTTGTCATTTCTGTCCGTAGAAACATTAAATTGTTTTATCTTAGTAATTGAAGGGGGTTCGATTTTTTGGGTCAATATTCTTTTCACTTCTCAACAGATATGATTATCTAGGCTAGGTTTTTGTTATTAACTCATAAGGGTAATGAAAAACTGTTCTCAAATGAATCTTAAAGTGTCAAAATGTGTGTTATTGACAATTAATCACGGTAAATTCTCTCTCACGTGATCCCACCTCTACTGCTGTCTCGTGCTGAATAGTGGGCTGGTCAACCTGCCAGTTGTGACAGACCCGGATCCAACAGGGCTCGGATAGCTTAACCCTATTTGGGGCCTTTAAAAAAATCAACAAGCCTCGTGGGTTGTTCGTGGGTCGGAAAAACGCGACCCACGGACTCGGTTCATTCCGGTATTTGTGTCGCTGTAACTGTCCGGTAAGTGGCAATCATTTTGCAACCGGGTTCCAGCCTGAGCCATACCCGGCTAGATCGTGGATAACAGTGGAAACACGGACGAATTTCAAAAACCCCGTTGCACCACTTTAGACCTATTTTTCAGGGAAACATACTCGTGTTCAGTTTATATAAAATACTTCGTTCCTGAGCGAAAATACGTAAGTGGTGCCACGGAAAAAGTTTTAGGGGAGTAAATTATGCGTAAATCTGAAACTGAAACAACTTTTCAGTAAACACCTTTTTTCAAAAATTCTTTGTATAAATGCTTGAATAATGGACAAAATATAATTCACTATACTGATTGTGGAGTGCACCAGTTGCACTTTGAGTCTTTGGCAGCAGTTTTTTGTTTCATTTAGAAAAACTTATTTTTCCGGTTCCACGAAGATTGACATATTATGCCATTCGTAATATGAATGGTCTCCCGTGTATTATTATTTTCATCCAAATGTTTGTGCACAGGGTACTTAGTAATGAGACAAATCGACAACTTTTTTTCTGAATTCACACAATTTATTTATAAAAAAGCTTAAGATTAGGTTCTGCAGGCGCCGCAACGACTTGCGCCTCTCGACGAGCCAGTGAAGGCGTCACGCTCTTGGACATGCTCCAAAAAATCGGAAACATCCATTTTTTTCTCACATTCAATTGAAAATTAGGAACAATTGATAATCCAGAGGTCGGACTCCTCCGAGATATCCCCACGAAGGAAAACGTCCACCTCAGCCACATCTTGGAGCTGAGGAGGAACGTGGATGTTATCGTTCCTCCTGGTCCTGAAATCGCGATCATCTATCAGAAGGTGCCTGATCCCCGCGGTTGGTCTTAATGTCGCTTCTTTCTCTTCGTCTGCGGCTTGTTCATACAACGGTTAGGGAAGCACTTCGCGTATATATCCATTTTTCCAGATGCTGTCGGCTCGATTTCGCAAAGACTGATGCGAACCGTGCTCAAGCTCTGGGTGTTTCTGGCACGACAGAGTGTGCATACGCGCCTTAAACCCTCTGTGAACAAAAAAATAGTATCCAAGTCATTTTTGTAACATATACATATGATAAATTTTTAAATAATTATTGAAATGATTTGCGCTTCCGCGTCACATTGTCGTTGAGAATGTAAAAATTAATTAGTTCGCCATGAATAATGTTTTTTGATAGTTACTTCATTGTTTCAATCGTTAGAAATAGTATTGAGAACATAAGAAAATTATGTATTTTGAAAACCCACACGTTAAGTGGTTCTAAGCAAATTTGTAGATAAAATTTAGGCGAAAAATTTTATTAAATAAAATTTTATTGTATCTTGTGTCTATTTTCCAAAGAGATACTTTTTTTCTTTTTGATGCACATATTTTCAGAACAAGAGATTGTATCAAATTTGTAGATAATTTTTGGTTGAACAATTTTTATCTTTTCATTTTTTTCGTCTTTCGTATCATCTTTTCAAAAATTTAATGTTTTTATTTTTAATCTTATTTATTACAATTGAAACAAAAACTACGCATCCTACCAAAAAATGATAAATAACAAATTCGTAGCTCCTTTTTAGTTGGATAACTTTTGTTTAATTGCTTTTTTCGCAGCTTGTGTCGTTGGTCTAACAACTTATTTTTTATTGTTAATGTTGTTTTTTACGAATGAAACAAAAAATACACGTCCTAACAAAAAATGATTTATAACAGATTTGCAGATCTCTTTTGGCTTCACGATTTTTGTCTCTATATGTTTTTTTGTATCTTGCATAGTTTGACCGCAAAATGGAATTTTTTATTTTTCATTATTTTGGGTCCGATCACAATTTGAATTTTCGGAAAAATTAAAAAAATTGCTAAGATAATATTGTAGGGTTCTCAAAAAGCAACGTCTTCCTTTTCCTGACTTCTTTTCATATCGTGCGTTATTTGGCTTAAGATGATCATTTTCGTTTGTTTTTTTGGATCTTGAAAATGCTATGACTCTGGTAATTTGCTTTTTATCAAAAAAAGTCACGGAAATAAATTGATCGTCATTTTCTGCACTATGAATAGCCGTACATAGAATTTTCAAATCTGGAAAAACAGTGTTTTTAAAAACTTTGAAAATGCCTTTTGACTAAGAGTCTACAGACACACATACAGACAGACACACAGGCAGACACACAGCAGGCACAAAGCCAGACAGCTACCACGACAAGCACAACCGCAGACAGACATATTCGCGAAA
Organism: Andricus quercuspetiolicola; assembly: GCA_035222095.1. Lineage (NCBI taxonomy): Eukaryota > Metazoa > Arthropoda > Insecta > Hymenoptera > Cynipidae > Andricus > Andricus quercuspetiolicola. The sequence goes on along the minus strand of JAWWEA010408304.1, from coordinate 87 downwards.
GCCTGTTTTTCGGGTTCAGAAGGTCTTAAAACGTGGACATTTGACAAAAACTGGGGGGGGGGGTCTAATTTTACACAAATCTAATAC
>JAWWEA010408240.1:0-11432 GCA_035222095.1 Andricus quercuspetiolicola | reverse complement strand
AGGGGATTGTCACAAAGATGCAGAGGGCAATGTGCGAATTTGGAAACAAACAATTAAGATTCGTTTTTTGAAGAGTATCTGTAAAGGTTTTAGAGTTTCTTCGCCATAGCTTGCAAAAAAAATGGATTTCAACTTAGCTTCATCCACTAGCTCATTCTGCAGGTCCGTGGAGCATCTGTTTATCAGATTAGTTGCTTGTTTTTCAATTTCGTCTTAAGATAAAATGCGTAATCCAGGGAGAATCTTACATAGTTCATGCATTGCTTCAAACCGCACAGTTTCATCCTGGATCACATGGTCTAGGATAACGTAGTACACATCTTGTTTGAATTTTACATCAAGTGCTGCATTTTTATCTTCAAATTCTTTCTCGTGGATCTCGTCTGCCATTTTCTTCCGCTTGCAACTTCTCTTGATTTCATTTTGTAGAAATTTTGGTTATCCGATGTTTCTTACCAGCAGGACAGCTTCGTTCCAAAATTTTCCCTTGCCTTCCATTACGCAGAGCTTGCAGCTCTGAAATTAAGCTTTTTAGATTTTTACAGGTGACACCAAGTGTTGAACTCTCGAGCTTAAATTATTTTGTTCACAATGTCACTGGTTTTTGAAACTTTAACCCGAATTGATGTCATAAGTGAGCAATTTAAGCAACGCGCATGCGTTTTGAATCCATTGATATAACCACGACATTCTGCTGTCAAGGGGTTTCATGGAGTACTTCCACGCTGACCAGCGAGTTCGAGAGGATGGATGAAGAGAGCAGTCTATTTTCTTTCTTAGTATTTCCCATTTCTGTGGATGGAACTAAATATTGTGTACAATTTTGCTGCGAAACCAAAAAATGTGAAAGCAGCAAGACAACTGGCAGCTGCTTGTACTTCGTTAAGGTTAAGAGGACTCCTCTGCATAGACACCTTTCATATTGCTCCCGCTGTCATGTCCTTGCCCTTGATAATCTAGCAAAGGTATGATAAATGTCTGCAGTTTTGACATTATAAGCTGAGCAGTGGCTTCCCCATTTTTTGAGTACAGCAAGCAAAGGTCAATAAACGCTCAGCTTTGTAGGTTCCTCCATCTTCATTGGTGAAATTGACATAGCAAATTAAAAATGCAGTTTGTTCAACAATGATCAAAATCTGGAGTTGCATTCATCCATAAATTCATTCTGAATGTCTGTTGACAAGTAATTCACTTGTAATCTTTTCCCGGTATTCTTGAGAGTGTCGAACTTCTCGTATGCGGTCATTAAGAAGCGGGCCATATTTTGCTAAAAGTTAAAGTATTCCAAGTAAATTACCGTTGGAAGAGTCACCAATTCTGTAACTATGTGTATCTACGCGCAAAACCAAACCTGTTTTAGCAAGAACCAAGGTTACATAAAGAATTTGCATCAGGATTTCTTTCCACACTTCTCACTCGTACTTTATGGACCTGAACAACAAGTCACTCAACGCAGTTTTTATTTTTGATTTCCTCTATTCTGTTTTCCACTGCGTACAAAATTTTTTGTGCGAGACAATTCTCTTATATTCAGGGTTTTTGTCATGTACCTTCTTTCACTTTCGTGCAGCGGAATAGCTTTCAGGTGATACCAAAGCAGATTTTTGCGCTTGCGACAGTTTGCTGTAAATTCTGCACGGTAAACGACAAAGGATTTCCTCCGCTCTGCTCCGCGCCAACCAGTCTCTAAGCACAATCTCACAATTTCCTAGGTTCTTCTTAAAAATCCAGGTCGGTATCTCACCACCTATACAATCTTTTGGAAAATACTGAGGCAAACTTTCATGCGACTTTTTGATGTCAATGTCAATTTTATAAGTGGGTGATCCTATATCAAAATATGATTCAATAACCGGGGGTAATGAATACAAGAGTCGAGAAGAAGAAGTTGCAGTTGAATTATTACTGACGTTAACCTCGGAAGCTGTTTCTAAGGGGCTGAGACTGTCAACGTTATCGACGATTGCATGAGCAGTGTCTTCATGAGACGAAGAATGTGCAGTCAAATTTGTCACTGGCATTATCCATGGAAGCTGTTTTTAAGAGAGTAAGGCTTGAAGAGTGAACAGTTTTGATGCCTCATTTTCGCAGTCTTCATTTTCCTTCCTCTAATGTGCTCCCAAATTAAGTTTGTGGCTAATTTTTGGCAGAACAATGCGTATTTTACGTAAAAAAACACACACACACAAACAGTTTTCATTCACTATATAACTTTCAAACTGACTCGGCGGCCCTGCGCGTAACATGTCATACAAGATTCGTGCAGAAAAGCATTTCCCTTTATGAATTACGAAGGAAAAATCAGTCTTTAGTTCGACCCAGTTTTCTAATACTCTAACAACACAGTTACATCGCGCTAACTATCTCGCATCTGAAAGCTAGACGAATAAATGAAATCGTCTTCTCTCTTCGTCTTCACCTTTTGCTGATTTCGAAAGATCGAATGCGTTCAAAGTTTTCCACAACTCTTTGTATGCTGCTCGGCGTTTAGCAGATTGATTAAAGCAATACAAGAAATGGTTTTTCCCGCATAAATTGCTTCCGCCGTCAGTCATGATCCCAATCATATTCGCCTCTGGAAGACCTATTTCCGCTAGATATTTTTGTAGACCTTCGTATAACGCGTCTAATGTCACACGCTCAACTGCTATTGGATCAAGATAATCAGTTACAAAAGCATTTTCACTCTTGATAAAGTATTTGACGCATAAGCATTAATATTTCAAAACTGAATAATCAGTCGCCTCATCAACAATGATAGAATAGTCCGAATAACCAATGTCATTTACCAATTCTGTAAGCATGCTTGGTGATATAACGTGTTTAATTTTATTATATTCCCATGTTAAGTATGAAGCATTTGGAAATTTTCTAAACTACTACGTTTGAATAGATCACGTATAATATCGCAAAGATCATCGACGCTTCGTACCACTGAATGACATGCTATGTTTGCAGTAATTCTCCTATGTCTATTCTTATCGGCTTCGCCAAAAGCAACCTCAAGATGTTCGGTGATCTTTTCCTTGATAATCACTTTTTCCATCCAATGCTTATGAGGTTTACATCTCGAATACTTCTCTAAGTCTGTAGCGTGAGCCCGCAAAGTTTTGCTGCATAACTTGCAGTAGACCTCATTGAAAGGATCTCCATCCGCTGTTGTTATCTATTCTAAAATAATTAATTTTACTTGTTAAGTCATGGTACAAGAATTTTGTAGTTCTCATTGTTACTACGATTACTATATATTCAATTATATTAAAATATGATACAAATTTTTTAGTAGTGGAAACATTTTTCTTTACAAATATCGTATTCAAAATTTGTTTCAAACTATTCACAAATGAAATAAGTTTTAAATTGACCAGGTAAAATTTTAAAAGGCTGATAGTTTCAAGGCCTTGGTTCAAAAATCAATTTCCCCATTTTACTCAATAAATACTGCAGAGTTGAATATTTTTTAGATAGAAAGATACCAACCAGTACGAACTAATTAAGTAATTATAAAATCTAATTTTTATTTTTTATTAAAAATATAGTGATATTTTAAATTGACACAGTGTCACTTGCAAGAATGCAAAGAGTGAGTGCACAACCAATAACCAAATCAATAATTCACATAAAGAAGATTCTCTTAATTTAATTACACTTTACCTAAAAAAAATAGTATTTGGTCATTTTTCTAAATATCATTTGATGGGTTGACATTTGGTGGTTGACACTCACTTAGCGACACGAGTCTGACCACTCGTCTCAACTTGTATGCTAATTGCTAATAATTCATCTAATCTACTTCATTTGAGCAGAGAGGCCAGGAATGATGTGCAAAACTTATTTCTAACTTTCTACATTAGCAATTATATCAATAGTGGGTAAATATTTTTAATTGACATACCTTTAGCCCACGGCTTTGTTTCCTACTCAGTGTTATACTTTCTTATTTTCTCATTATATTTAACCATATTTATTCTATTTACATGTATGTTTTTAAAAAATTCAATTAAACTTTCAATGTTTCAACTTCTTGTACTTCAAATCTTAAAAAATTATTCTGCGACGAAAAGTGTCAGATATGCACAATCACGAAGATGCCGTTAGAATTTTGTAAAAACGAAAGCGATTGTTGTTTTCAATGTAAACAAGCAAGTAAGAACACGAATCGTCGTGTAGTTGGTGGATATTGGTGAAATTTATTGGTAAACAATCTACTGTCGTTATCATCGTTGTGATTAGTCATTAGTTAGGTTAGGTATGCTGTTGTTGCTGTCTGGCTTCCGAATCTCCATCTATATTGGCTTTCAACCATTAAAAGTAAGAAATCGCGAAGTCGTCGGAAAATCGCCAGAAAATCGCTAACACAGGATTTAAATCGCCATATGTGTCTCCAGTCGCCCAAACCCAAAAAATTGGTCGACAACTAGAAAAAAAGTAGCCAGAATGGCAATAAATCGCCAAGTTTTAATCAACTTTTATATCTATTCTTAACAATGAAAAAGAATCCAAGGTCAACTATTGCCAGAAAGTTATGGTTCACAAAGAAGATGATTGATTTCAGAAGGGGCAAGTGGTTCCAAAGTCAGATGCCGTGGATGAGATACAAGGTACTTCACTAAAGTTAACAAATTCAGAAGCGCGGTACAAACATTTAGGGGTCAGATTTAGAGTTGGGTCTAGAGGTGGACTTAGAGGTAGAGCACAAAATTAAAAAAATTGGGGTAAAAAATCGAATCTCAATCAGGCAAATGGAAACAAAGGAATCAACTCGAACAATTTGGAGAACAAAACAGCATCTTGAGTACTATTCAGAGTAAATAGTTTTAAAGAAGCAAATAATGTAGAAAAATTAGATAATTTAAAGTAATGTAATAAGATCACTTTTATAACTGATTCAGGAGCAACGAATCACTTTATAAATAAGAGCTTAATTTTGAATGACATTAAAAGACGCTGCGGAGAAGTAACGAAGAGCGCGAACAAAAATAAATCAGCTGACATACAAATAGACGGAAAGCTGACCGTTTTCTTCATTCTAATGTTTTGGGAGTAGGAAGGATCAAATTAACAAACGTGATGGCTGCTAGTGGTATAGCAAAAAATTTAATATCCCTGGCGGACGGAATGAACGGAGAGGGTACGCTACAGCGTACCGTTACCGTATCCCTGTAGTATCCTTTCCGTATCATGCAACAAAAACTCCAGACAAGAACAAGATGAACATTTAAATTATTGCACTTTGGATTCTACATTGAATTTGCCGTGAGAAGGTCACGAAGTAATTGCAATAGTTTTTTTTTGCAGCGTTGAAAAATTAACGAAATACAATACCTGTGATTAACATGGGCTGAAGGCGACTTCAAACGCATCTTCTTTCAGTAGCAGTATACTATTTAAGCGACTGCGGGTGCGCTTGAAGTCGCCTTCGGCGGAAGTAATGACATTTTTTTAGATTTTTAGCGCTGCAAAAAAAAACTATTGCAATTACTTCGTGACCTTCTAACGCCAATTTTAATGTAGAATCCGAATTGCAATAATTTAAATGTTCATCTTGCTGATTTTTTGAGTCTTTCTTGCATGATACGAAAAGGATACTACAGAGATACGATAAGGGTACGCTGCAGCGTACCCTCTTCGTTCATTCCGTCCGCCAGGGATCGCTTAGACGTTCTGCAGATGTTGGTTTAAGTATACAATCAAGATAACGAAAAACTAAAAGTCTTTGATAAAGTGTCCAGAAAAATTCTTTTAAATAGAGTTGATGAAAAACCGAACTGGACAGTTACACTAATCGACAGAGAAATAACAAACGAAGCAAAAAAGTCAGAGTATGAAAATTATAACTGTCGTCCACGATTAGTAAATTACTCATATAATGAACAACCTGAACAATCGCAAACACATGAAAGAGTTCCTAGAATGTCGAATTCATAGAGATTAGAAAATGATTCAAATTCAGAAAAAAATGCGTCTGCGATTGGCAGGGAGAATAGAGTTTGTTCTGATAAAGAAGAAGAAAATTTAGATCCAAAGCAGATGCAGTCACAGAATAATTTGATTTTCACGAATCAATGTTAAATAGAAAGATTTTATACTTAGACAAAATAGAGGACATTGACATAATTAGTGGTATGTGAACAGCAAATCCATTCAAGGGAAAAAGCATTGAATTCATTAAGCAAAGTGAGTCAATATTATGGCACGTTCACTTAGGTCACGCGTCACTAATTTATCTAGAAAGCTTAACAAAATCAGACGGAAAACTTAATAACGTAAAATTCGATGATTCTATTTCAGAATACGAAATATGCATTATCGCAAAAATGTATAAATTACCAATTAGAAATGAAAAAAGCAGAGCCACAATGCCACTTCAAAGAATTCACACGGACATTAATAGATTAATAAAACACATATCACACCCAGGGCAGAAACAATTTATAATTGTTTTTATAAATGATTATTCGAGATTAGCTAGAGTATATTCAATGAAATTTAGAGATGAAGCAGGCATATATTTAGGAAGATTTTTGCGTTTCGCTAGAAACTTAGTAGGTAAAAATGAAAAAGTTTGCTATATTAGATCGGATCAAGGTAAGGAATTCATGAAAGGAAACATTTTTAAGTAATAGTAAAGGAAGGTGTAGAGCCTGAATTTTCATCTCTATATACACCAGATCCCAATGACATGGCTGAAAGGTTCAATAGAACATTACCCAACAATATGTGGGAGTTAGCAGCAGAGGAGCGATACACGTTTATGATCGCACACCTCACAAATCTATAGAATTTGAAACACCGCTAAAAAATGTACACCAGAAATAAATTGTCACTTAGAAAAGATTAAAAGATTTGGTTGCGTAACAATCGCTAGAATTACAAAAACTAAAACAAAATTTTCAGAATGAGCGATTAAATCCGCTTTAGTCGGTTATACTTTAACAGGCTACATTTTATGACATACGAGTGCAGGAAAGTTTTCAGAGTCTACACATGCGAGATTTAATAAAAAAGATAGGCGACAAGAACGAAAATTAAAATTGGATGAACAGAAAAAACCAGAAGTGAAAAAACGAATATTGCCGCTGAGAAAAGTAAATACAGCAAAAGGAAAAGGTGCCCGTGCTTAAAAATCCGAGTCTACTAAAAAATCGCTTGGAAATGAGAGAAGCTTTGCTAACTTTACGGATAAAAAGTTAGATGTTAAAAAGGTTCAATTTAAAGAACATGTAAAAGAGGGCTCAATAAACAACATCTTAGAAGAAGGCGAATTAAAACACGCATTAATATCTACAGGAAACAAAGACCCCGTAAATTATGATGAAGCGATGCCAACTGAATGTAAATTAGAATGGGAACAAGTAACTAGAGAATAATTTAAATCAATGGATGAAAGTAAAGTCCAGTAAAGTTCAAAGCTAGATTGATAATTAGAGGATTCAAAGACAGGAAAGAATATGTACTGAAAGAAACTTATGTTCCAGTATCGAGACTACCAGTAGTTCGATCGGTGTTATCTATCAAAAATAAGTATTATTTCGAAGCAAGACAAATGGATGTAAAAACAGAATATTTAAATGTCACTTAAGAGAAAGAAGTATATATGGAGATACCAGAAGGTTTATAGTGTATCGAAGAGAAAAGTAAAAATAAATTTTATAGATTAGAGAAAGCAATTTATGGATTGAAAATTGGTGAAGAGAAATAGAACAAGCAATTTTCAGAAACCCTATTGAAATTAGGCTTAGAGAATGACTTGCAAGTACCATGTTTGTTTACATGTACAAAAGAAGGCAAAATGGCAGTGTTAGTATTATACGTAGATGACATGTTAATGGCTAGCAATGGTAAAAGAAAATTAGAGGAAATAAAAGAAAAATTAGGGAAAGTCTTCAAAGTGAAAAATCTTGAAGAGCCAAAGAAATATTTAGGTATGAAGATTCAGAGAGGTAGAGAAAATAAGAAAATGAATATACAACAAAAGGATTGTTCGATGAAAATATTAGAGAGATTCAAAATAGATGAAAGCATAGCACAAAGTACACAAATGGCAACGAGACAAATCATGAATAGAGTAAATAAAAAAAGAGAAGAAGGGCAGAATACAACAGAAACAGAAATAGTAATAAATGTAACATTAAGAGAGGCTATAGGAAGCTTACCCCGGCGAAAGTTTCGGACAAGAATTCATCACCAATCATTACCAAAACAATCCGAATGATTCCGATATCTGTATCCGAATCAACCCAAATGAATCCGAACCAATCCGAAAAAAGTTCTACATTCCGTTCGAACCAAATCAATTAAAAATTAATCCGACTCAATCCAAATTTCCAATCAGAACCAATCAGAACAAAATTTTCAATCCGAATGAATCCAAACTCGGATTGACCTAAACCGATTTTCAATCTGAATGAATCCAATTCAATCCGAACTCGGATTCATTCGGATTGAAAATTCAGTATATATCAATCCGAGTTCGGGTTGCTTCGGATTCATTCCGATTGAAAATTTGGTTTGGATTGGTTCAAATTAAACCGAATTGAGTCGGATTAATTTTTAACCGATTCGGATCGAACGAAATGTAGAACTTTTATTGCTCATGAAGAAATAAAATTATTGCATTTACTGCAGAAGTCGTCAGCCTTTTTATAGAATTCATTCGAGAGACGTAGGGTTACGATAACGTCAGTACTATTTTTGATAATTTATTATCAATATTGCCGCAAGATTTTGTTAAATTAACAAATATATTCAACAGAATTGATATTGCGGGTTTTACAAAATTTACTTGCTGCTCTCTATGACATCAAAAAATATATTCAACCCATGTGGAAATTTTGAAATATGATGATGTGTGCGGCCTGGCTGGGCACATCACATTAAGACTATCCATGAAAAACAGGCACCTTCTGAGAGATTATGACGATTTCAGGACAAGAAGAAATATTAACATCCAAGTGCCTCCTAAGCCCCAAGAACTATCTGAAATGGATACCTCCCTTCGTGAGGATATCGCGGTAGAGTCCGACCTCTGGACCATCAATTGTTCAGTTTATGATGCTGCGAGAGCTTTGGCTTATTCAAATCGAAGGCTAAAACCGACGATGGATCAAAATACCAAAAGACGCTTGCATCAACTGAACAAGAAGAGTGGATGGGCAAGACAGAATGCGTCCCGTGTTCAGTGTGTGATTGACTACATAACATCTCGTAGACCGCTCACGGAAATGGTTTGAAATTTCGCCCAAGGACTAAGAATCTACCATCACACACTGAACAAGTCAAAGCTGCTGACAATCAAGCAGTATATTGTTGACAAAATGCGGGTGTTCTCTGACACAAGAAGGAGAATACAAAAGAGGGAAGGATATGTCAGGGAGAATCAACAGTTTCTCACTGACCCATCGCGCGTCTTCAGCGATCTCCCTGTTTCTGTGAAAAATTCACCCAAGCCCGACGAGGTACAAACTTTTTGGAGAGAGGTATACACGATCCCGAAAACACTGGAAATGAAAGAGAACACTGGAAATATAATCCGAATAAAGAAGCATTTCGACAACCTCAAATCATTTAAGGAGCAATGTCCATTCATCACTGCCAAAGAGGTGAAAAAAGCACTTAGAGGCACGAAGAACTTTTCCGCTGAAGGGCCAGCTGGTATCAAGAACTTCTGGTGGAAGAAGTTTACTTCTACACACCAATATCTGGCCTGCATATTCACCTCAAATTTAAAGATGGAGACGCCCATTCCGCAGGGTCTGGTTATAAAGTAATTGTCCTTGTGATCGGTGCTCTCGGAAGTGCAAAGCTATTACTGGTTCGTAACTTCAAAGCAAAACCCGCGTGCCTAAAATTTGCCAAGGCACTCGCGAGATGGATGTAGAAAGCTGTCATCCTTGGGTTGCTCAGTGTCCTCAAGACACTCCAGGATTTTAAATTAGTTAGACCCAGAAATAAACATTTTGGAATTTTCGACAAGCGAGTTCGCCAAGTCGTTCTCTCATGAAAGCAAGTGAATACATATTTTTTTATTTTGAAACAAAATGATTTTTAGTACTCCGTGTGACCACCTTTGTGTCGATGGAGTTTGACACGTAAAACGTATACTTTTTTTACTTCTTCGACTTTGTTCAAGAAATTATAAGTCAACTTATTTAACCTTTTATCCACTTGTTGTCTCGTCAGTAAAGATGCATTTCGTAACATTTTTATACATCAACAAAGTTATAAAATAATTTGAAACATCTCGAAATTTGCATAAGTTTCCAATATTTGTAGACTCATAGCGAGCCTTAGATATCACCGTTTAACTTAAAATAGTCAAGTAGCATTTTTGAGGATATTCAGAACCAATTTATAAAAAAAATGTTAATTGATTTTTAATTTATAGTTTTGAAGCAATTACAAAAATGAGTAAAAATGAACTATTACAGCCCAATAGCAGCTTTACTCGTAAAATGCAGAATTTATGGCATCTATATTGAACTCAAAGCGGCTTATTGTTAAAGGCTTAGGACTTCTAGATGCAGTCTCTTCTTCTTCTTTAGAGAGTTTGATTTTAGCACTAGGTCCCCTTGCTGGTAACAGCGAGACCTTGCTGCAGCTATAGGCCCAAATCTGTAGCCAAGCGTTCATTGAAGACCGACTAAAAAAACTTTGCTTTCACGTTCTACTGGGAATGGTTAATCTACGATATGCCATCTGGTTACAAAAATCTGAACTAGAAAGAGTAGGAACGATTTTGAAGATGCATTTTAATTCGTGCATAAAAGTGTTCTAACGATTTTTTTTGCAGTTTAAAGTATTTATTGCATACTGGAAATAAGTCTTTATCGGAAACAAATAGTTTCAGATGGAATTGACATATTATACTGTGAAAAAAACACATTTTTTGACATAAATGTTTTTCTGAAAAAAACAATTATTGCAATAGTTATTGCGATTTTCAACGGATTATAAACTTAAATGACCTTATTTCGAAGCAGAAATTAACGCAAAGTAAATTTTTATTAATTTATACATGAAATATTTACAATCTAAAAAATATGACCTAAAAGTTAGGTTAGAATTCGTATTTCGATTCCGATCGTCTTTTATTCGTATTCTTTGCATAATCTGGATAAAATTTGTCGCTACATACATTAATTAAAGTTTATTCAAGCTTATAATAAATTAAAACTTACATGACATAATGAAATAATTATTTTCTTTTTAGAAAAACATTTTTGACAAAAATATGTTTTTTCACAATATAAGTTGGAAATTCTATCAAGAACGATTTTTTTATAAAGATTTCTTTTTGGTGTTCAATCATTGTTTTAAACTTCACAAAACAATCTTAAAAACACTTTTATGCAAAAATTAAAATGTATATTGAAAACTATACCTACTCTTTCTAGTTCCGGTTTTCGGCACCAGATGGCGAAATGGTCGAC